>JAODKC010000045.1:2524939-2543805 GCA_026777985.1 Mormyrops attenuatus | reverse complement strand
GTTGGTTTGGGGGACCTTAAAAAGTGTTTTTTTCTTTTTCCGCGCGATTTTCTGCCCCCAACCCCATATCCTCTTTTTTTTTTTTCCCTCTGCATTGTTTTACCCCCCCCCCCCCCCACCCCCCGGCAAACGCGTCCTCCCCGGGAATGACGACCATTGATCGTCTGGTGTGGCACAGCCGCCGCCAGTGCTGGCAGCGCCTATCGGTGCATGCCCTGTGTTACCGCGTCCCCGGCCTCCACGAGCCGAAGCAAGCCCGAAAATGCCGGCCTACATAATGTTCGACAGTAAGTAAAAAAAAAATCACCTTCCGGAAAGGGGTTACCTGGAAACAATCCTTCTGTTTTGTATTTTAATCTTATTCCCAAATGCACCTGCGATAGAGGACGGATTTCTCTGCCGACTGGTCCTTTACGCATGACTAGTACCTGGTTAAGGAACCCACACATGACTAACCCATTTCCTCGTATCTCGTCTGTTTTATTTTCCTCCTTCCTGGGGCTGGGTGAGACTGATGGAAGAGCCTCTCTTCCCTTGTGACTGTGGGTGACATTCTTTCGACCTGATGAGGGGATGGTTGGGGGGGCTGGAGGTGTAAACATGTGCTTTGGTGTTCAGGTCGACTTGCGTCAGTAATGATCTGACATCATGCAGGTGTTTGAGGTGACAGACATCGCTAAGAAAACACAGGAAAGAAGCGAGAAAGAGCAGTGATGTCACAGCTAAAATCCCAGCACCAGAAGGATTATGCTGATGATTAAATCTCTATGTGAAAAAATATTTTCATGAGGTGTCAGTGTGCAAAAAGCACAAGGTTCGCCAGAGACACATTTATCCAAAGCACTTTTCTTGAGCGCAGGGTCAGACAGTCTCTGGAGCAATTGGGGTTAAGGGTCTTGCTCAGGGGCCCAATGGTGGGATCACTCTGCTGACCCTGGGATTTGAACCAATGACCTTCTGATCACTGACACAGCATCCTAACCCACTGAGCCTCACAGTGCCCCAAAGCATGTGTGTGATGTTGCTCCATTTTGTGTGAGGGGGATATGCATTGGCATGTCTGTGACCAGTGGTTTAGAGGGGTCGCGTCTCAAGAGGGGAGGACTTGAAACCGAGTCATTACATAATACAGCGTTATTACATAATTTGTTGTTACGAGGGGTTGTATCTCAAAGGGGACTACTTTCATGTTTACCCCTGCTGGGTGTTTCAACGTCTCAAAGTGGAGTTAAAACAACAATCAATCCTTAAGAGATACAGGTCTGAAAAGGTGCTGGCTAGTCCAAAGCACAATTAGCGGTTACGTGTTAGCATGTTGGCCTTTCAAATCTGCACGCTGTCAGCTAGCCCGTGTTGTTAGCATATCAGCCTTTTTATCTGCACACTGTCGGTTTGCCCAGTGAGCAGTATTAGCATTTCTAATTTGCATGCTGTCAGCTAGCCCAGCACGCCATGTTAGCATGTTAGCATATCAGCCTTTCTATCTGTACACTGTCGGCTCGCCCAGTGTGCAGTATTAGCATGTCAGCCTTTCTAATCTGCACACGGTTGGCTAGCCCAACGCGTCGTGTTAGCATGTTAGCATGTCAGCCTTTCTAAGCTGCACACTGTCAGCTAGCCCAACGCGTCGTGTTAGCATGTTAACATGCCAGCCTTTCTAAGCTGCACACAGTCGGCTAGCCCAACGCGTCATGTTAGCATGTTAACATGTCAGGCTTTCTAAGCTGCACACTGTCGGCTAGCCTAACGCGTCGTGTTAGCATGTTAGCATGTCAGCCTTTCTAAGCTGCACACTGTCGGCTAGCCCCGCATGCTGTGTTAGCGGTTGGGTGCCATGATAGCAGACAGCATCAGTGCTCCCCCGCTCTGCCGTCATGTGACCAGGGCCCATGAGCTGAATCGAAGCATGTTGGTGGATCAGGTTCAGTGTGGTGATGCTGTAATGTGCAGTACGGAGGGTAATGAGCACTCACCCTGATATACAAAGACTCTGTCGGTGGACAGCCCGAGGCATCTGATTGGAGGAATCCTGAGCCTTCCTGTCTGCCTCGTCTATCACATGCTCTTTCCTTTTGACTGTACTTATGTTGAGCTTCCTATGCTCGTAAACCTGGAACCAGCCTGACTCCAGCCAAACAGCCTCCAGTCGTGTTGAGTGAGGTGGTTGTGAGTTGTGGTTAAGGTTCACGTCTTGCCATCTTAGTGCACATTACTGCAAACCTGCATTGGCTCCCTGGTCCTCAGTGCCAGTGAGCGACTGTAGGAAACGAGAAAGCGGGCGTGTGCTTTGGTGTCTATGAGAGTCTGTTAATTTAGAATTCAGAATAGTAGATTTATAATTTGAGTTAGTGTTTTGCAAATCATTTATGTGCTTTGAGCCAGATGTGACCTCTGTACGGTTCCAGCTAATCAAAATGGCTCCCAAAACCAGAAGGATTCCAGGCAACATATGCAGACCCCACCAGCCTTTAATGTCCCTAATGTAACACTTCCTGTGCTTGGGGGGGGGCTGGGGCTTTATTGGAGCTCCATGCCAAATGACTGCCCCCCAGCCCCAGCCGGGTGCAAAACAATAGCAGCAAGGCCACCAAAGCTGTCTTGATTGTTACCCCCCCCCATCAGTCCCAGTCCCTGCCCACTTCAGTCAGCAGCTCCTGCTTTTTGCCCTTCTGGGTCCTTCCAGGCCGGGGGCCGGCAGGGAGAACCTGGCTGTCGCCATTTCCGCCTGCTGACACATGCCGGTAAGTTCTGAGCATGAAAGATAAGTTGGCGGTCAAACTCGGAACGGGGAATTCCGATTTCAGGCAGCCTGTTGGACCTTGACACTGTCAGTCTGAGGCCTGACAGCCGGCACCAGTCACAGTTCAACACTGTTTTCCTTTCTCCTTTGAGGAGATGCTGATAAGGGTGGCTTCACAGCTCTTCCTGCTTTCGCACGTCAGCCACAGAGTGCACCAGAAACATTTACTAATCCAATGCTCGTTCACACACAGATTCCTCCACAGTGTCTTCGCACGGTGCCCCCTACAGCATCCCCAAACACTCCTCAGCGGCTGGGGACCCTGTGGCGCTGCCGCCAGACTCCCATATGGACCCCCCGTTCCCCAAACGCAATGTCTCTGTGTTCTGTGAAGAGACTGGCCCATCTTTCAAGGTCATAACTTGCCCTATTAAAAAGGGACCAAAGAGAAATCTCAGCCCAGAAAACTTCCAAGTAGGGCAGGTCCATTAAAAGCACAGAAGGCCCCATGTCTGCAAAAACTGCCCCTTTTAACCCACGGGTGTGTCTCTCCGGGCTCTATGGTGTGATAGGTAAGGACACAGACTGTGAGCTGCTATAGGCAGCAGGTTTAAGTTTTGTGACTTATTATGGGATGTAATGGTTGTCATGATATCGATTGTCCTGCAAAGCGAGACATTTTTGCATGAAAATATTGCCAATGTTATGCTGCCTGTGAAAAATGAAATGAAACCAGTGTGCAAATCGGGCCAGCCCAACCCTTCTCAGGGCCCAAAGCAACATTTGATTAGCCTAGTTGTCATTTGCTACCTTTCCTCCCATTCTGACAGGCTTATCAGGTGGCGGGGTGGGGGGGGGGCCCTAGGCGGCTGCTTAGTTCGCTTACGCTGGTGCAGGTATTTATCAGAGGCTGTCCTGATGGTGGCAGGTCGCTGTCTCTCAAGGTCACCTCTGCCAGTGGCACGGATCTCCTCGGTGCGAGTAACGCCCTCCACGGTGCCAGTCCTCCTCGGTGCGAGTGACACCCTTCGCGGTGCCAGTCCACCATGCCACAGGGTCTCCCCTCGGGCCTCGCCTATGCTGAGCCAACACATTTCCCAGAGACACTCACTGACACACACACACAGTGGGGTGGGCAACTGACACCCCTCAGGACACATTGTTCATGCGTAAATAACAACAAGGCACCTTCTGGGACTCGACCCAATTATCATCCGGAAACAGGTCTGTTTTGAGGCAGTATAAAATGTGATAACTGGCCACGAAGTCACTACACTGGGGAGCAGGGGACACCAAAGTGATTTTATCAATTGAGCCCCAGAAACAACAAACCTGTCCAAATATATGATTACTACGTTTCTTGAGATATGGGGTGACACCATTACATCCCATAATAAGTCATATAATCCACACTGCACTTAACTTTAGCCTTCGGTTCAAATGCCAGGTGGGGGTGGATCACTGTACACTTGGGTGTGGTAATGAATCTGATTTAATCCGGTGAATGGGTTTGCAGTTTTGTTTGGACTGTAAACAGGGAATGTTGCTTTGTATAAATATGTCAGGTTAGCAAAAAACAGAAGTTAAAAACAATGCTCAAAGTTAATATGGAAAGAAGTAGCTGTCACTGGAAAACAGCAGATGCGAGGCTGAGGGTCTAAGTCGTGCGATAAGACTGGCCATTTTGTTTGTCTTTTCCCTGCAGGACGCTTTCAGCTCAGACCTCAGTGGCGAGAAAAAAATCTATGATCTAATAGTCCCCTGGGTTGGGGAGTGGGCCACGTTTGGCCTTGAACCTGGTGGCTGGCCGGGCATGTGGGAGCGCCGATGGTTTCAGGGGATTGGCATCCTGAGTCATGCATTGACAAGCACTACCACAACACACACACTGAGAGCCAAACACCCAGCACTCAGTCAAGGGCTTCCCGTAAAGGTATACTCCATTTTGATCATCAATATTTCATATTAGCCAACAGAAAAACATGAACCCACCCCCAGTGGAAACTCCATATGAAACTAATAGATCATATAGCATGTATTCAGATAGCTAGGCCTATGTTTTGGACAACTGTGCAAGTCAGAATATTATAGGCTACTAGCAAATCGCTTCGTTTGTATTAGAAATAATACAATGCCTGTCTTGTTTAGATTTATGTATTAAACCTGACTTTAACACTAAAGGCATTCATATATCGACTATTTTCAACTACATAAAGTATTTAAATTAACAGTAAGTGGTGTAATTTCCAGTTACTGGGATTTTTTAAAACCCACATGGCATTTTTACATTGGAAACGAAAGGTTAACGAGGCGTTCACTGTTTCAGATGGGACAGCAGTCACAGGAGCCGCTTTCGGATGAGGATGGACTTGAGCTCCGATGTCTGCTCTCCCGGGGGCGGGGGGGCAGAGGACCGCCCGGGCGGCCTTAATCACAGGCCTTAACACACCCGCGGAAACGCCGAATTGAAAATAATAATTATGCTGGAGGGGGGGAAACGGTTAATCTATCTAAGCTTACAAATATATTGTAGGATATTACGCTCATTAAACTTTCCGAAGCGTGAAATTCCATACCTACAGCATGCCCTTAAAAGGTAACTTTGTGTAATGATCGTTGTAATATAAAAACGTTTATATTTATTAAGAGACAGCGTGCCGATTTGGGTTCTGTCGATAAAATGTGACTTCGATTACCATTCGCCGTGTTTACACTGCGAAGACCTTGGTAAATTCGAATAGAAATCAGATTCAATGGCCTGTTTGTCAAACCTATTGGGTGTGACAACATGAAAGGGGTCTTATAATGAATGTCTCCAAATGTCCTAGTATAGGACAGATCAATGGTCTGCGACAAAGGGGGCGCACACTGGGTTAATGGGGGCGCTTCTTCTGTAATATAATGCAAATACACCAAACTGGCTCACCGGAAATTGTACCTCCACATGCTCTTATTTTAGATGAAAAATCAACAGTAATCTTGTCTAGGATGTACGCCAGCCTTATAGCCTCTTCCCTGTGCTGCTGGGCAGAGGCTACAGGTCCGGCGCGACCCTGACCAGGCATAGCGGTAAACTTAACGCTTAAAAAGTGCGGTTTATTTATATTAAATTAGCGGTTGGCATGTCGCCTAGGCTAATTTTCACAAAGAGCGTTAACTGCCGGGTTGTTTTGGTTTGTTTTCCTAGCCGAAAAGGGTTATAGTTGTGGCGGTTATTGAGTTTAAATGTCTGACATTCTCCACTGTTTGCCACGCGTAAACAGTAAACCAGGAAAAACAAGTCGAGTTAGTGGCTGGCATGTCAGCAGAAGAGTGCATCATCAGTCAGAGTCAGACTGAAGTCGGTGTTGAATTTAGATGCGAGAAAGGAAGTTTACCGCACAACGCGACAGGGGTTTGGTGTCGTTTATGCAAACTAAAGATATTTGTAAAATGTAAAATATTCAAAAACTCCAACGGATATTATTTTCGACAATTATATCACATGCAAGTTTAGAAACAAACTGCATTCCTTGGAAGCCTTATTTCTCAATGCTTGTGTATTCGCCGATTTTAAAATTCACCATTTATTATAAATAGTCGTACGTCGGAATACCCTATCCTGGCACCCCATCCCGTTTGCTTCGCTATTTTGCACCAAACGGCACCGCGACTTCGCAGACCTATTCATTCCTGCCACTGGCAAGCCTCTGAGTTACAAAAAACACACACAAATCTGTAAATACAGAATGAATGTTTAGCTGCGTTGTAGTAAACACGATAATAATTAATGTAGTGAAGAATTATCCGTTAAAAATTTTGTTCCAACAGCCAGAGGAGGGATTATCTGTAAAACATCTGGACAAGATGATGGTGGTTCTTCCTGTTTAATTGGTTTGAAAAGTAAATTATGTTCACGTGCCACCAAACACCCTTTGGCACAAACCGAGGGACCGAGGCGCACAGACCGACTATAAGGTCACGCAACTAGTTTATTATTATTATTATGAATAATGATAATAATAGGCCTAATAATAAACTCTGCCGTAAATGCAGCACAATGACGGACATACGCAACACAAAACATCTTATAGCAAATTGCCCAGTGTGATTATCTTAATGGCGTCCTAATGACTAATGAAAGGCTTGGTCATCCGGCACTTTGGGGGGCTGTATATAGGGACTGAATGTGCTGTGCGTTAAGGTAATTAAAGTGGTCAGACTGCAAGAAGGGGGCTCCTGACCGTGGACAGACATGTCGGTGTGCAGTTAGAAAGCCATACATGTACCGTGGCTTCCCATAGAAAGTTTATTACCGCTTGTCTTTATGGTGAAGTTGATGCTTTGGTAAAAAAAAATAAAAAAATTCAACTACCTAACCGAAATGTTCACACGGACCAGTCGGTAATTACATCAGATGTTTGTATTTGGGGAAATTAATCGGCCCATCCCAAGGAGACTTTCTGGTTTATCTTAATTAAAATGAATATGAAGTGCCAGGATTCGTTCGTCACTCGGGTATTATTTGCTACTTTCTTCAGGTAGATCGACCCATCGCCACAGTAAGGTGAACTAGATTGAATTTCGTTGATGGACGCAAATCATTAAGCACTCCCACAGTTTATGGATGATCGCCGCTGTTTTTTTTCTCCGCATTTACGCCAGTAGACTGGATCCGGAATGGAAGCGCATCGGCCTTCCGGAACCCCCCTGCGGCAGCCCCGGCGCTCGTCCTGTCACTGAGGCTCAGAGGTTCAGTCCGGAGAAGGAGGACTAGATCTCCGAGCAGACAAGCTGGGGGCTGGGGCCAAACACGGCGAGGAGGCGAGGCTGCTTACAGCGGCCAGCTCCGACGGGGAAGTACCACAGTGCGGAGCTGTGAGCACCGACCGCCGCCGCTAGTCCGCACAGTCAGCCGCGGCGGGGACTCGCTTACGATCCGAGCCGTCCGGACTCCAGCAGCAACTTTCCACGGCATCGGCCTCCGGTTTCAATACAGCAACTTTATATTCGCCCGGCGTCGGTTTTGGACACTATCTGGTCCCGGATCTGTTTGGCACAGAGCGGTTTGTATGGTAAGTTTTTTTTTTTTTGTACTCTTGGACCGAGCATTTGCCGGTTTATAGGTTGTCCAGGTCGACAAAACACTGTACCGATACCCATTAGTTGTTCCTGCATATTTTTTTACGTGAAATTGTAGTCGAAAACTCGCTGAACAATTCGTTTTTTTTTCTTCAAATAGTGGCACATTGAACTAAGTCATATAAATTTCTCAGGTGATCTCTGTCGCTTTAATACAACCAAACTGAAGATGTCATACCATGCATATGTAAGGAGCCATAGCACATTTTAATTATATTTAATATCTCCAGTAACAAGACATGCTTTTACTTGTACATGGCATCGCGCTTACGCGGAGCACCGTTTCCCCTCGCTTATTAAAATGAGGTGACAGCTCGGTTTGCTGCGCAAAAAAGTTTGACAAAGTAGGAAAAAAGTAAAACGAAGCACTGCGGTAGGATGGAGCGTGAAGGAGTTCCCGAGGGGGTCGAGTCCCTCAAGTTTGGCTTCTTGTTCGATGCCCCCACTTAACCCCCACCCCAGCGTAATTTAGCTTTCAGAGCCGCAGGGACTAAATGCTTTGCTTATGAGTGAAAAACCGCATCATGTCACAGTTTATGAGCCCGGGTGCCTAGGGGTGGGGGCTCTGATCACTTTGCGGGCGCTTGTGTGAATGGCCCGCTGTGTAAAGCCGGGTCGGCGCCCGTGTGCGTGACTTTCTGTTTGACCACCGTCGAAAAACCTGCTCCGGCGCAAAAATCTATCTCCTTCGACCCCCTCGGCGGTGTCTGGGAATGCGTTTCCTCCCGGGACAGCTGGGGGGCGTTTCTTCCTCACCCCCAACAAATGGAGGGGCAAACTGCAGGAGGTCTGGGAATCACTGCTGGAACACTGGCTCACATCCCGAGATGACACTTGATATTATGAACAAACATTTTTATGGGCAATTCGAGTCTTGGTGCTGTCCCCAGCCATCTGAAAGGTTAGACCCCCAGATGCCAAATTGTAATACCGCTGGTTCTAGTCCCAGAAGGGACAAGCTGTTTGTGCCCTTGACCAAGGGCACAAAAAGATATATTCAGAGGTGTTTGTGAGTGTGCGCACTTTGCTTTTTTCTTTAAATCGGCTATTAACCTCAACGTGAAATGCAAGGTTGAGGTGCAACGTGTGCTTGTTAACTTCCATTTTAATCGAGTGACTGTTGACAGGCTTTTAGCTTTGATAGGTAATTAGCTTCTGTAATTGGACAGAGGGGTTTCCCCTGCCTGTTTGCCATGGCCTGAGTGAGCCGTTGTGTGTGTGTGTGTGTGTGTGTGTGTGTGTGTGTGGGGTTGGGGGGTGCAGATATTAGCCTCTTGTAATGACATAATGCAAAGGGCATATGTGAAATTCATAAAAAGTCCCCCCCCCCCCCAAAACAAACCAAAGAAACAAAATAGAACCCCCTCCCCTCCAGGCTGGGTGGCATGTGCTTAATCTTGGCCCAGTTCCACGCTGTTCCCAGGGCTGCAGGGCTGGGGGGGATCAGGGGCGTCCAGTGGATGGCCCCCGAAGGTGTGTCATTGTCATCATCCAGGCACAAGTCGAGGGGAGGTGAGGCATCCAGCCTGGTTCTGTGTAGCCGGGGGGGGGGGGGCTGCATTGCCCTGGGGGGGCCTTCGAATGGGGCTTTTCATGCAAAGCTGCCTTGTGCTGCGATGGAGCGACGAGAACAACATATTTCCCGTGCTCCCCGACCCCCACGCACGGGTGCTCATGCGCCTCCACACCCTCCTCTGTCATCATGCCTTGGTTGCTGCCGACCCAGTTGTTTTGGTACATCCTGCTCTCCACTGATGGACACCGTGGGCCCTCCTCGCGCCAGGCTGCCTGACCTGGGAAAAGCCTTTCCAGGTCAGGCCACTGCCCGCGAGAAAATACAGCATGGGGCACCATGCGGCTTCCCCAGCCCTCAGCTGTGTGTGTGTGTGTGTGTGTGTGTGTGTGTGTGTGTGTGTATAATCATCAGTTACAGATTTTTATACAACTTCAATAAAAAAGTAAAATAGCCAGAAGTCCTGTATTTTGTTTGGTTACTTATGGTTAAGGTTAGGGCTGGGTAGGGTTCAGATTGGCATAGTTAGGATTAGGATTATGCCCATAGAAAATAATGGAGAGACCCCACAAAGACATTGATACCTAATCTGTGTTTGTGCGCCATACAAGTGCTACCACCAGTGTGTGAAATACCGGTCAATATTCGGGGGGGGGGTCCCCATCTCCCTATTGTTGCACAATACCGATCTTGAGACCCCTTTAAAATTTTGCTTTTGAGGCTTTTGGGGGGTCTCATGGGTTAATCGGGGGCGTCGGACCCCCCCGAACCCTGTAGTATTTCACACACTGGCTACCACCTTAACATGCAGTTCTTGGTCATGCTCCTGCCCCTTTCTCTATAGTTCATTTGCACAGACTCTCTGTCTTCTGCACAGATCTGGCACACCTGACCCCCCACGTCTATCACAGGCGCGTATATCTCACATCGCTTTCCATAGAAGCTTCCTGTCTTTCCACATGACTGCGCATGTGTTTTTTTTTCTGTGCTAATCTGCACAGGATCGCCCGCCGTCGCGTCTGCAGGGCTGTGCCGCTAATTATCCGTGTGTGGTTGTCCTCCTTGGGGACCGCACTCCTCTTAGCCCCCATCCCCGGCGTGTGTCCATGCTTCCTGGGGTAAGTAAACCCTGCGCGCCCTCCTTTCCGGCCCCGATGAGTGGCGGGGTGTGGGGTTCTCTGCCGCTGTGTAATGTGCCCCTGGAGCGGCCCGTCTGGGGCTGCAGCGTCAGCGGCGCCACCTGGAGCCAGGGCGTATGGCGCTGTGTTGAGGAGGTTTTTTTTAACCCTGCCCCGGCCTGTCAGCACGTGAGTCCCCAACCTCCCCCAAGGTAAATAAGAAGCAGGTTCAGTCTTTCTGATGCATCCGGAAGGGTATGCCTTACACAAGGCAGCATTTCCCATCCTTAACATTCCCCAGGCCAGTCCACGGATCACGTGATGGAACGCCGTAGTGAGGCATGCTAGGAGTTTGGGCCTTGGGAGCAGAGTAGGCCGGCATGCGCCTTTGTTGTCAGTCGCGGTTGAGTGTGGCGGCTGGGTTTTGTGGTTCTGCATGGCTATACGCTTGGACCTTGGACCTCCCTCCCGAAACCCATGTTTCGGGAGAGAGTCTTCTGCATGTCAGTTCTCTTTGGTTTTTGAGAGGAGCACCCCCAGTGATGGGGGCCAAACCGCTGTGCTCCATCTGAGATCTGAAAGGGGCCTTTTGGACACCATTAATGGCACATGGCGGCTGGGGGGGTTGTGTGGGGGCATTTGCCTGTCCCCCCCCACCCCAAAATAAAAACTACACAGGACTGCTGCCTTGTCCTAAGATCCTGCCCCCCTGGCTTCAGTCCCGACTGGTAAATGCCAAGCGAGCAGAGTGTACAGATGGGGGGGGCACTTTTGGTCCCACATGGGACTGTTTTCCACCGCACTCCCCCGAGGTAGAGAACAGAGTAAGGTTGCTGGAGCCGCAGTGCCGCCCCTCCCCCACCCCACCCCACCCCACCCCCGCAGATCTGCTCCGCTCTTTAAACCAGCCAACACTGTCCCAATTCAGGTATACTCCACAGGATGGACAACATCGCCATGGCGATAACAGCCTCCTTGCTCCGACTTTTCTCTCCCCGGCGTCAAGTTATGTCCGTCATTTGTCAACCCCCCGCCCCATGTTCTCTTTACTGACGAATGTGATGACTTTGAGCTTTAAACTAAACACATAATTTATTTAAGCTTCTACTTTTCTGCCTGAGTCTGATGAATAGAAGGTAAAGACCAGCCGATCCACCACCAGTGGGCGCCCCTCGCCTCAACCCCTTCGTCCGCTTTTAGCAGCCATTGTCCCCAGTCATGTGGTTAGCAGGCAAACAGAGCGTTACCGAGGTTACCTCCTCTTGGCTCATGGATATTCATCTGAGATCCCCTGCAATGCAGGGCCTCAAACTGCCAACACAGCCAGCGTGTTGTGGGTTCTTAGGGCACTGATCCACCACTGTGACCTCCAGGGCAGACACATGATGGTCAACTCTGAACCAGACTTGTGACCTTCCTTGTTTTATCAGATAATTAAGGTGTTGCCGATTGATCACCACCCAGTGTTGTCTTTGTGGCATAACCGCTTTACAGAATAACCCTGTTCATGTCCACTCAATTTAACGTGGCATAATGGTTCTAATTCAGTTCCTTAGCCACAGCGCCACCATCTGTCTGCATGCGGGATTTTCCATTCACATGCCACATGGCACATTTGTTTGCTGAAGTGGCTGGAGGGGTGCCAGATGGAGGAGTGACTACACCGAGTGAGAGCTTCACAAACAAACAAAAATAAACACTAAGCAGGGTGTCACACGGCGATGGCGGCCATCTTGATGGCAGTAATTAGTGGCTGCGTGAGTCTGGTGGTTTCAGAGTGTCCAGGAGCTCATCTGTACCCTTGCAACCAGAGGTAGAACCTGAAAATTGCCCCCCCCTTCCAGTTTGCTGATGTCACTGGGCCCAGGCAGCTGGGAGGCGTGAGCCTGGTGTTTTTGACTTTGTTCTGCCTCACACGTGACGGCCTCGTGAGCATGCAGCTTTTTTTAACACTGTCTCCGGCGTCTTCTGTCACGTCCTCTGCCCTCCCAGCCGGCACGCCCACCCCCCCCTGGCATCGTGCACAAAGCAGCAACAGCAGAGTCAGCAACCCACATGCTCTCGGGATGCTGGGCAGCTCCAGAAATTGATCGTGAAGTAGAGTCGCTCCAGTTGTAATTGACGTTGTCCTGCGAGCGCAATAAGATGATCTTGGTGCTGTTTGTAAATGGGCTAAGCATTCAGCTGTCGGGCGTCTTATGTGGGGATTGGCTGTGAGGGAGTGGGAACATGGGTAGTGCCACCTGACCTCTGACCTCTGAACTTGGTGACATATGGTGGTACCGGAGATGGGGGTACAGATTGAGGGGTGTGTGTGTGTGTGTGTGTGTGTGTGTGTGTGTGTGTGTGTGTGTGTGTGTGTCACACGTCTTAGCCTGCTTTGGGAAGCTGAACAAATGGCTCAGTGGCGGAGGGGGGCACCCAAGGTGTCTGGAGTCTTGGAAGTTCCAGGAAATTCTCTGTTATCCAGGAGGTAGCCACATGCTTAGGGACAGGAAGGTAGTGAGTGATTAAAGTGTTCAGCATGAGCTTTATGAGGGTCAGGGATCTGAGTTTGGGAGATAAAGGCTGAGCCTTGGTCACTTATTAAGCTAAAGGTTCCTCAAGCTTCACGACCAGTCAGATGGCTGTTCCAGTCAGCCTGAGCATGGCGACCCCCCCCCCCCATCTCGACCTGGTAAGCTGTGGAGAAGCCAGGGTGAGTCAAAGGACCCCACCCCCAGACTCCCCCCTACTCCCTGACATGTGGGCTTTGTCCCACAAAAAAGAGCTACCTTGCTGAACTGACTGTTGAAGTTGGACCCACCCCAGAGAAAACTTTTGGTTGGCCGTGTTACATTGTTCACCTAACGGGGAACCCGTGCTTGCACTGTGATCTGTGTTTCCCAACCAAACATGTTCCCTGAGTTTGGCTCTCAGACAAACTGATGCTTTCTTCTCCAGGAGGCTCTTCTGACAGGCGGCTGCTGCTTGGCGCGTGTTTCCCCCTGTTCCCGAGATATGGCGATCCCTGCCAGATGGGGGTGGGAGGCAGCATCTCTCCCACACTACTGCTCTCTTTCACTGATCACCGTTTATGCCCTAATTGCATGCAGATGTTCCTGCTAACCCCATTGCCGTGTCAGAGTTATGCTCCTCCCCCCATGGGAGTGTGATTACCTCACGTCAAAGCCCAGACTGTAACCCCTGACCCCTTAAGCCTGTTGGCCGAGCGGCCCCTAGAGCAGATGACACGTCATGGAATGCTGTAGATGTCGCCATATCTGTGGGTATGCAGCCTGGTTGCTGCAGTCTATTTGTGCTTTTCCACTGGCATACAGGAATTGAGCCGTACTGAGGAGACACAGTTACAGTGCGGCTCCAGCTCGCTTCACTTTTCCACTGCAGAAGGGTCGGCTTGGTAAAGGTGCTGCTGGGTTTGGAGATTGACAGTAACATAGAACCAAAGAGACGCTTGTTTACTATTCACATGGTGAACATCATGATTTACCATGTGCAGTTTTTATTATTATTATTATTTTACTGTGCGGTAATTTCCGCTAGCCCGTCTATGAGAATCACTGAAATATCCAAGCATCAAAAGCTAGTGGAATTAGCATTCGCTTGTGTAACTTTGCATGATGACATCATTCCGTTCAGCTATAATATTTTTTTAGTAGGAGCTTGGAAGTGTTCTAGTTTTGAGTTATCAGGAATGCATCACAATGTGTAATACTACTAATGAATAAGCAATATATAGAATATCTGCTTTTTCCTTCAGATAGCCCGTGAACAGAACACCAGTATCTCTGTGCATTTTGACCAATCAGATGCTGGTGACACAACCAGCTTGGTTTGGTCACACTTTTGGTCCTGCTAGTAACCTGGGCCATGTCAGCGCGGATACGGCTCGGATGCTTACAGGGGAAAGCTGCCTCTTTGCGGTTTGGTTTGAGATGGCTCGGTACTTGGTGGCAGTGGAAAAGAGCCATATGATTGGCTGTGGGATTAGGGTCACCAGGACATCAAGGTGTGGCAACTGTAAGCCCCCAGCACCTGGGAAGAACTGCTTTGCAAGTCCCTTGCTGCTTGTGGATAGGGGCTCTGAGGGAGGGCTGTGTGTGTCTGTCTGTGCACCAGCAGGGACAGCTGTAAGGGAATATGCAGAGCTGAAATGGCCTTTTTTGTCTAATCAGCAGCAGAAAGCTGAAATCACTGGCGGACAGGAACTGTAGTGCAGCACACTACATACAACTTTGGACCATGTGCAAATAACACAGTATTGCGCACGCACACTGTAGACGGTCAGGACAGTACTCAGCACCTTGATGATGTACACTTGAATCACTGCAGACTGTGAAAAGCCCTCTGATTAAGTATACTCCATTAACTGCAGTCAATGACCAGCACACTGGATAAGTATATGACATTCACTGCAGCCAGTGAACAGCAGACTGGGAAAGTATACTGCATTCACTGCAGACAGTGAACAGCACAGTGGATAAGTATACTGCATTCACTGTAGGTAGAACAGCATGGTGTTTTTTTTTTTTTTCAGGGGTTCATAGTCAGCAGTAAATCTCTGCATTTGTAGTCTGTGGTGTCATGCTTCTCCTCACCCTGCGTACCCGTCTGTACCCACACACAGCCTTTATGCTGCAGATAACCCCGCCCCTCACCCTGCGTACCCGTCTGTACCCACACACAGCCTTTATGCTGCAGATAACCCCTCTTTAATATCTCTGCCGACAGTAGCAGGGCAGCCTGAAGACACCCCGCCCCTCACCCCCCTGCTTATTCCCTGCCCTGAGGTGGGGGGATTAGCCCTGGTTATGTAACTTGCAGGACTGCCCCCCTCCCCACACACAGACACAAATGCCCTCAGCGATGATGACTTTGCTGAGTGATCCGTTCAGCTGTCCTGTGTGTGTCGTTATTTACTGAGTCGACTGGCCGCCTGCTTTCTGTGCAGGTTAAAGGGATAGAGTGAGAGAGTGGTGGTGGGGGAGGGACTCTGAAAGCAGGGATGAGATATTTATAGCGATATTTATACCGTGAGGCTGAATAAGCAGGTCTGGCCGCATCACGCTCCCTCCTGCACACACACAGACTGACCCCCATTGGACACATTCCAGTTTCTGTCTTCTGAGTCATGCATAGTTGGGGGGGGATACTAATTGAGGCCTAGGCGAAGGTTAGCCCAGCTTACCAGCTCTCCCCTGTAGACTGGTGCACCATAGTGACCGTGAGAACATCTTGGATGCTGCATCCATGCGTGCTCTCAGTGTTACCAGAAGGTGGTTTATATGAGGCCTCCTGTCACTTAAAAGTTCCCAGAGCATGGCCCCCCTCAAACCCCCTCCCAGAGCCTAGGTACCCCCAGCTGTCTCACCTCCCCACAGGCCCAGCCAGATGATCCTTCCAAAGCAGCACAGTCAGTGTTTCCAGTTTCTGAAGCAACAGTCAGGTCTATTGACAGTCGCAGAACACCGGGGGGGTGCCTTTGGCCTAATTTGGCATCCACCTATTGACTCATGAGGAAGTTCCATTCCCTGAAATAGGCCGTCCAGATCTGCTGAGGTCACTCTGGCTGCCTGGTCATGCCTCCTTTCTGTCACATGATTCGTGGGGTCAGTCCTGTTGGTCAGTGTGATCCAGACTGGTTTGGCTGCAGCATGGGGCTGAGGGATCTGGGGTGGACATGTGGACTCATTTCTGATGTCCTCATCTGTGGAGGTGCCCTGCTGTATCCGTGAGCTTTCTGTAAACACCAGAGCCTGACCGAAATTAACATTCTGTCGTAAAATCCATGCAGATTTCAAGTACCTGAAACTTCCAGTAACCGACAATATTTTTATACGGTCAATTAAATAGACCCCTATAGATTAAGATATGCAGTTCTGGTCTTACCTTTCATTTTGGTTTAGGAAATGTTGAGGGTTTGTACGTTAAGGCAAATGTGGGTTTTCGTTTGTTGTTTTGATGAAATCCTCATCCATCACTGGTCGTCCTTAATCTCTGTAAATGAAGGATGAGGTAGTAATGATCTTTGCACACATGTGCAGTCATGGCTCAGGACTGAAACCTGAACCACTAATAACTGCAGGCTGACGGACGATGCACCGAACCCAGCTACTCCACTCACTTTCCCCCATGAGAACCGGCCCATTGTCAGTGGCCTCCCAGCCACCTGCCGCACCCCCATCACTGGCCGGATGCAGCACGGTCACGCTGGCTGTCCGTTTATCTCCGCCTGGCTTTGTGGCTTCAACAACGGCAGACATGTTGGCCGGTTTATTCGCTAAGCAGACATATTTACCCATAAATCACTTTGCAGGCCCTCTGCCTAAATCCCTTTCGGTTTGGTATTTACCCTTACAGCACAGAGCCATCTTTGTGGCTCTGGCGCAGTAGCGGTCCAGTTCCATCCAAATCCCCCCGGACTGGCGGACGTGCGGGTTCTGAGGTGGGGCACCACCCTGGAGTGGGCCTCCCATCCACACTGGGAGCTCAATCAGGGCTACATTTATAGCTCAGCAGCCCCTGGTTCAGCACCTTCTGGTAACCATCCAGATTCTGGGTCCTACAGTGGCTCTTTCTGCGTTTTTTTGTCACTGGAGATAAGCCTCAGCTGGCCGGGCCTTCGGCAGCCGGGACCTGATCCGCTGGCTGACCGGGTAGGGCTGCAGTCGATTGGAGAGGCCCATATTAGCTGAGACCCCCCCAGCGATTGCCTGGTCTGCTGACGCACATCACCGCACTTAATCTGTTTTGAGCTCATTGCTTTTTTCCCACACTGTCAGTGGACTGTACTGCCTTTAGGGTGAATGGAGTCTCCGCTCTGTGTATCAGAGCTGTGACCAGCCCCTCCGATTCAGACCATGAGTTTTGTGGCCCTTTAGAATATGCACACTCTGACATGTGCTCACACACACACTGGGCCCATCAGAGCGGGGGGTCCCTAGACACTCCTGGCGAAAGGACCAAAACGTGCCGTGCGGCTGCTGTGTGCCTGCACTGCGTCCAAATCTGTTCATGTAGAGAAGACTGGAACGTTTAACAGAGAGTATCTGGTCCAAAGTTACCAAGAAGCCCCCAGCAATAAAAACGTTCCTTCAGGGACTCAGAAAAACAAGGGCTTTCATTTCAGGATGCGGTGATTTAACACTCCAGCTGGCCGGCTGTGCAGAATGTTCCGGATGAGCTTATATCAGCCCGTTAGACAAAATCTGTATTACAGGCTAAAAACTACATTGTTATTGCTAGTGTATTTTTTATGGAATTCTGAGTTTACTTCACTTTTTAAATCCTGGATTAGATGCTAGTTTAGTGCAGCAAAGTGGTTCAATGATAGTAAAACCAGGTATGTTTCTGTTATAGTGAAGATTTTCAAAAAATAAATGGGGAATGGAGAACACAGCTGAGGAGTATGCTGGCTCTCTATGGTACTTCTCTGTGGTAGTTCTTTGTGGTGGTTCTTTATGCTGGCTTTGTATGGTGGTTCTTTATGCTGGCTCCGTATGGTGATTCTTTATGGTAGTTCTTCATGCTGGCTCCGTATGATGGTTCTCTATGCTGGCTCCGTATGGTGATTCTTTATGGTGGTTCTTTATGCTGGCTCTGTATGGTGGTTCTTTATGCTGGCTCTGTATGATGGTTCTTTATGGAGGTTCTTTATGCTGGCACATTATGGTGATTCCTAATGATGGTTCTTCACGAGCAGGGTATGCTGGTCTTGTTCTATTGTGGTATCTGTGAACAGTCCTGTTCTTACACAGATACACACACTCACACACCTTGTCACACCCTGGCTAGGAGCTGCTCTCTGTCTTTACTTTTCATACACATTCCTAGCGCAACCCGTCACACTGTCACATCTTGTTTGTACAGACTGAGTCAAAGACACTGAGTACAAATGCATACTTGTAATTGTCAAACTTGCAGTAATGCTCTCACACACACCCTCAGAGACTCAATCAGCAGACAGAGGGCGGAAAGAGAAGCATTTGATGACACATAGGGTGATGGGACAGTTCATGGCCTGGAGCTGCTGTTGGTGAATCTCAGTGCCAGCAATGCCTGCCCTCTAGTGTGGAAGGAGGGAAACTGCAGACTCAGCAGTCACTGTTTCTTTGCAGGTAGGGCTGGTTGAAAATGACGTCATTTACAAGATGTTTGTGGCACAGACACTTAGCATAATGTGGGCTTTCCTCAGGTTCCCACAGTGTCTTTCTGTAGATGCTCTGTGTTCTAGGTACATCAGTGGTAATCTAAACTCAGTGTCCACCCAACCTTATACCCAAACACCATAGTTTTTAAGAACCATCGTGTCCAGCTTCAGATTCCTCCTTCTGTAAAGGGTCGGGTCATGCAGTGAGACCCTGCCAACCCCCCC
>JAODKC010000045.1:2488438-2511867 GCA_026777985.1 Mormyrops attenuatus | reverse complement strand
CCCACCCCCCCCCCCCCCCCCCCCCCCCCCCCCCCCCCCCCCGCCCCCCCACACCCCCCCCCACCCCCCCCCCCCCCCCCCCCCCCCACACCCCCCCCCCCCCCCCGCCCGCCCCCCCCCCCCCCCCCCCGGCGGGCGCCCCGGCACCACAAAAGCTCACCAGTCGGGTTTTCGTCGGGTCAGAAGGTCACGCTGGGAAAGACCGGGGCTGGGAGGGCCGGGCTTGTCTTCTAAAGCTGGCATATGGCTTTGTGCTGTGCTTTGGGAAGGTGGCGTGGAGGGATGGGGGTGTGACTGGGACTGGGGGGGCTAATCCGTTATGTCAGGGGCCCACGCAGAGGCACAGCCGGGTGTCAGGGAGCTTGTTAATAACCCAGCCGCCCCCGACCCGCATTCCCAGGAGCCTCCCGCCTCAGCAGGTTTGCCGGATGACTGACGGTAGAAAATAAGCATAGGTTTCATAAGAATGACGGTGTCTAGGTGCTTTCAAAGCTCCACATTGGAGTTCCCTTCGTGATGGAGCAGAAGGAGAGCCTGAAGCAGCCGACTGACCTTAATGTCATCCTGGGAGATCTAGAGCGATGGTGTGAGACGCTTCATGTTTAAGTAACTAAATGGTAAATGGACTGCATTTATATAGCACTTTTTCTACTCCTACAAGTACTCAGAACACTTTACAAATTCATGCCTCACGTTCACTCATTCATACACTGGTGGCGAAGGCTGCATTGTAAGGTGGCAACCTGCACACTGGGAGCAATTTGGGGTTCAGTGTCTTGCTCAAGGACACTTTGATGGGGTCGGGAGGAACCAGGGCTCGAACCTACATTCCTCCGGTTGCCAAACGATAGCGCTGTGTTCTGCACCACCATCTTCCCCACTAATAACTAAACTAATATCTGCAGGATGATAATAATAATAATAATAATTATTATTATTATTATTATCATTATTATTATTATTATTATTATTATTATTGTTGTTATTGTTATTATGATTATTGTTATAATTATTATTATTATTAATAATACAACAGTAACAATGATGGTGATGTTGGTACGGTGATCCCAATGATGATGGTGATGATGTTGATCACGATGATGATGTGCTGATGGTGATCATAATGCAGGTGGTGCTGATGATCACACGCAATGATGATGACAGCGAAGGTCCAATGAATAAGAAACTGCAGGTTGTCCCTCAGACCCACTGTGCACATCTGCTAATTATGCCAGATGTTGTGGTGGCTTACAGCTAGACCAGCAAGCTGCCCCCTTACTTCCAACTGGGGCAGTGAGTCATTTAAGACGCTGTGTCTCTCCCATTGAGTCTGAGTCCCACTGTGACTCTGACAGAGTCTCTGACCCTGCCTCCCTCCCCACAGAGCGTGTGGACTCCTCACACAGCCGCCATGGCTCTGGTCCAGGCCCTGCCTGTCCCCAGTGACCCCTGCAGTTCAGCCATCAGCGCCAAGTGCCCCCCATCCCCGCCCCCACCGTCACCCCCTGCTGGTGCCATGGGATCTGTCAGCAGCCTCATCGCGGGCCGTTCATACCAGGAGCGCCACTCCCGACCCGGCGACCTCGGGGCTCGGGCTCGCAAGCCCATGCCTGGCACCGGCTGCTTCCGCGGGGGCAGCTCAACGGAGCACCTGGTGGGCCACGACCCGCCTCCCCCCAGCAGGAGGCAGCCCCCCCCCGCCACCAGTGACGTCTCCAGCTACGCCTACCTGAACGAGGACTTTGTTGGTGACTGGAACGACAACCTTGTGTCGACGGGTAGTCCCATCAGTGATGCTGAGGATGCAAGAGAAGTGCGGGTCCTCAACGGGAACATCGGGGGACCCCCTCCCAAGCTTGTCCCTGTTTCAGGGAAGCTTGAGAAGGTAAGAACCCCTCGCAACCCAGTCCAGACTTCCCTGCCCCCCACATGTCAGTAGAATGTCTAAGAATCCTATGAGTATCTGTGCTTTATCTTCCAGAACATGGAGAAGACAGTGATCCGGCCCACAGCCTTCAAGCCTGTACTACCCAAGAACCGGAACTCGGTGCAGTATCTTTCCCCTCGGCCAGGGGGCACCCTTTCAGAGAGCCAGGGCAGCCTTAACCTTCTCCTGCCAGTGTCCGGTGGCTCGCCAGGCTGTGGCGAGAAGCGTGGCTCCTACAGCGGGGGGCGTGGCGGTGGCGGTGGCGGCGGGGGGGGCAGCCAATCCTGCGCCACGTCCGACTCGGGCCGTAACTCCCTGTCCAGTCTGCCCACCTACAGCAGCACGGGCTACGGGCTGGGGGTGGGGGAGCCCTCTGTGGGCCCCCCGGAGCCAGTCCGGGCCGCACCCGGCCACTCCACCTCGGACAGTGGGCGTTCCTCGTCCAGCAAGAGCACAGGCTCTATGGGAGGGCGGTGCCGGCCGCTCTCCGATGGCAGCTCCAGCGGGGTGCGCTCACCAGTGCCTGCCGAAGGCTACGAGGGTGTGGTCCGCGACCTGGAGGACAAGCTGCGCGAGAGGGAGCTGGAGCTGCAGCAATTGCGGGAGAACCTGGACGAGAACGAGGCAGCCATCTGCCAGGTGGAGGCGCCCTAACACTAATGCAGATGGCGAGGGAGGGTGTCTCCCCCCCAGCGTGCTGACCCCTGACTCCTGACCCCTGACCCCTACAGGTGTATGAGGAGAAGCAGAAGCGTTGCGAGCAGGAGCTGGAGGAGCTGCGGCAGAGCTGTGCCAGCCGGATGCGCCAGGCGTCGCAACGTGCCCAGCGTGCCCAGCAGGTGCTGCAGCTGCAGGTCTACCAGCTGCAGCAGGAGAAGAAAAAGCTGCAGGAGGACTTCGGGCAGCTGCTGCAGGAGCACGAACTGCTGGAGAGCCGCTGCGCCTCGATCCAGCGGCAGCAGACGCAGCTGGGCCCCCGGCTGGAGGAGACCAAGTGGGAGGTGAGCAGGGGGGAAATGGGATGGCCCAAAGACTGTTTTTCAGGGGAAGAGCAAACACTACAGTATGGTTAGAAATTTGGCTGACTTTGAGTACTTGCTACAGTGACTTATAGTATTGAGACCATCCATCCTGTCCCAGCAGCATGGGGCACAAGGCTGGGTACACACTCATCCTAGGCTGCTACCATCTTCCCAAAAACAGGCTGGATTTTCCTGTTCATTTTTGTTGATCTGGATATTATTGGGGCGGCAGGTTTTAGTGGGTGTGGCTTCAGCTTCTCTAATGGTGATGCTCTGCCCCCGGACAGGTGTGTCAGAAGACGGGCGAGATCTCACTCCTGAAGCAGCAGCTGAAGGACCTGCAGGCAGACCTGGCGCAGCGCACTGGCGAGATCGTCACACTGAAGGCGCAGCTGCGTGAGGCACGGGCGGAGCTGCAGGCAGGCGAGGCGCGTGCCCAGGAGGCCCGTGCCGCTGCCCGTGCTCGCACTCTCGAGTTGGAGGTGTGTGAAAACGAGCTGCAGCGGCGCAAGAGTGAGGCGGAGCTCCTGCGTGAGAAAGCCAGTCGGTTGGAGGAGGAGACAGTACGCCTCCGTGAGGCCCTCGGCCAATGCAGAGCCACCAGCCCACCTCCTGGGCGGGCCCCGGTGCTTAGCCCCACCCACCGTGAGGCAGATGAGCGGCTGCTGGCCTGTGAGAGTGATGAGGTGAAGGCGCAGCGGCAGGGCTGCGGGGCCGGCGGTGGCACGCAGGCACTGCGGCAGCAGGTGGAGCGGCTGAGGGCGGAGCTCATGCTGGAGCGGCGGCGTGGCGAGGAGCAGCTGAGCACCTTCGAGGACGAACGGCGCGTGTGGCAGGAGGAGAAGGAGAAGGTGATCCGCTACCAGGAGCAGCTGCAGCAGAACTACGTGCAGATGTACCGGCGCAACCGTGAGTTGGAGCGTGTCATGCGGGAGCTCAGCCTGGCACTTGAGAGCCGGCAGCTGGAACACGCAGCCGTCGGCAAGATCCACTTTGAGGAGATAGCCGCCACTGAGATCTAGGCCTGCCCCTCCAGAACTCTCCTGACGGCTTCGTCCAGAGGCACCCCAGAGCACCTGGACCATAAGATCCTTCTGTTGTTTCACGTCAACGACATGTATTAAAGCACACAAACACACTACACACACAGCAATAAAGAAGTCAGGCAGTATCCAGGGACACCTATTCCAGGCAAGGGACTATTTATTTAATTACTGCAGCTCGTCAGGGCAAATATCACTTGCTCCCGATACCTGACATGGCATAAAGTGGCACCAGAGCAAAGATGAGAGTTGGGCTTGGTTAAAAGTTCATGCGAGTGCCACTGAGCCGGGTGCGAGGACCTCACTAGGCAGATCAGGGCCAGGGCTGAGGGTCAGCTGACACCCCGCAGGGTATGTCTCACTGAGGTCATCTTCGCTGAGGTGTCCCCTTTGGGGCTGGTTGGCCTTTCGTGTTGTCGATGTCAGATGGCTCAGGAATGCACCAAGTACTTAGGCAATGCTGCTTGCGCAAGTAGATTTCCAGTTAGTGACACGGTTACATATGAAAATGCACTAGTCCACGAAGTTGCTGTTCGGCCAAAGTGGGGACTCGGCAGTGTACTGCAGTGACAGCCACGTCCTCCAGTGGGACACAGACGCAAGCCTTTCAGAGGGAAGCGGTGCTCGGTAACCATGCTCAGGGTATGTGGGGGAACCAGAACAGCGAGTGGAGGGGCTATGCGGGTCACGCCGGGAACGCCTCACCCAGCCCGTTGGCCCCATGCTGCACGCGGTCCGGTGTGATGGGCGCTTTGATCTCACTTCTGTCAGACTCGCTTTGCATGTGGCGTCTTGCCGAGGCTACATGTGACTCACGGCTAAAAATGGGACATGGGACACGCCCCACCCCATCCCAGACATCCCCAAGGGGGCAGGCGTCTATCGGCACGGGTGAGGTGTTCCATGGAACAATTCCCCCCCCAAAACCGCATCATCATAAAAGCCTTGCTTTATAGACCCCCATTGATTTTCCTTGCATTTAGCGGGACGGTGTCCGATAACGCTTCTGGTGAGGCGGGGTTTCTCTTCCGTTAAGCAACGGCATTAGCACGCGCCTCGGGGTGGGACATCCGAGCGAGACGGGTAAATGATACATAATTACATAGATTATTCAGATCATAAACAGCTATCACGCAAGCTCCGCGCCTGGCTTCAGGTTACACTAGTACAACCAACTAACTGGCTAGTTTAGCAGTAGCATAGCAACGGCTGTTCAGGGGCACAGTGCAGGTGCGGGATGGCGAGGACACTGGTCCGCGCCTGTTTGCCAAATCCCAGCTTTCCCATCGCTGCCACCATCCGATCTTGTGGCTCTGGAGAAAGTTGCCGTCTTAACACACAAAGTAGTTTAAATTTCAGCTCATTAAGTGCAAACTGATGAGCTTTCTTCAGTGGAAACATATATTATCCTTTTATATAATGCTGTATATTTTTTGGAAGATAAATGCCAGCAGAAGTGTATTTTTGGAAACGTTAAAAAAAAAATAATAAAGTCTGAGTTACCAGTCGCACAAGTGAGTCCCTCCAGGAAAAGTTTCACTCTGTGAGAAAGGTTCAGAGCTTAAGCAGAAATAAAATCCCCGGCTGCTGTAATGAGAGTGCATGGAGCAATTCCCTCACCAACGCGAAACCTGACCCATTCCTCCACAAAGGCGGTGAAGGATGAAGGGTGAACACTTAACTCGAAACACCTGTGGGGGCTGTATCCACGTCGGCGCTGTTTACTCGCCACTCGACCCCCGCGGGAGGGCAGGAAAACTGACAATAGTAGGAAGACAGCTGGAGGGAGCGGATGGGGGAGGGTCCGGATTCACCGGTCACTGTCCAGATCTGGACAGCATTTACCCGGGGTTCAGCTGTTGTCCTCCAGCTGGGATGTCTCAGGATGTAAGGACAGTGGGGCAGGGGCGACCCCGGGGCCAGCATCCCTGCCCTTCTTGTACATATTCCGAACCAGTGACTTGTGCATGGTGACATAGTGTAGAGCTCTACGCAGGCACACTATACCTGATCCCGGAGACTAGGCACTCTGATTAGACCAAAGCACCACCAGAACTTCGCTGCTCCATTCTCATCTTTTTGTGTTTTTTTGCGTCTCCCCCCTTCCCGTGTGCTACTCCGTGTGCCGTTTTATTCACTTTTTAATCCAACATTTATGTACGCTAGTCATCCTATGTATATTTTTCATGCTGTAAATATCTTGTAAAAACTGTTTTTAATAATAAAAAAAACCTAAGGAAAATTTATATTTCCGATTTTTCATGCGGTTATTTTTACAGTCTAGGATTTTAGTGGGTGACAGGTTTTTGTAACCAGCTATGTGTGGGTGTGTTGGACATGCATGTAGGTTTAAAATCCCTGTCCATGTCAGTCTCTGCTTGACTATATCTGCAGAGTCATCTTTATGATGATTAGACTTCCTTGATCCCCAAGGGGAAATTCTCCTTTCGTCTACACCATCTTACTCCCTGTAGGTGAGTATATGCAGCCATCTTTACTGAGTGTAGAGCCATCATTACTGTGTCTGTAGATCCAGTTTTACTGTCTGCAGAGCCATCTTTATTGTGTATGTTGAGCCATCATTACTGTCTGTAGAGCCATCTTTACTGTGAGTGCAGAGCCATCACTACTGTGTCTGTAGAGCCATCTTTACTGTGAGTGCAGAGCCATCACTACTGTGTCTGTAGTCTGTGTCTTTACTGTGTTAGGCACCATCTTCAGTGTATATGTACAGCCATTTTTACTGTGAGTGTAGAGCCATCTTTTCTGTGAGTGCAGGGCTACTTTTGGTGTGTGTGTGTGTGTGTGTGTGTGTGTGTGTGTATGTATGTATGTATGTATGTATGTATGTATGTATATATATATATAGAGAGAGAGAGAGAGAGAGAGCAGGGCCATCTTTAGTGTGTCTATTGAGCCATCTTTACTGTGCCTGTAGGGCATCTAAAGCCCCAATGAATGGGCTGGGAAACATAGTCCTAGTGGCCTGTGTTCATCCACATACTAAGTACATCAGGTCTCAAAACAGAACCATGCTGACCTGAAAGTCATCTCTGAAGATCCTTCATCAGTCATTTTCATCTACTGCCTGCATCTAGACTTCTGCTTTATCGGGATTCAGACAAGCATCAGTACAGGCAATGTGATTAAAGGAACAAATGTCTTCTGTCATGGCAAATCTTACACAGAAACAGGAAATACACCATGGTCTACAGTGGTACTGCTGTCTTATGAACTTGTCATGGAATATTCCAGACTGCAGCCTATAAGCGGTTAGTCATCCCCATTGTTGCCAGACAATTCCACTAAACTGGATGGGGTCTATGCCTGTTCTAAAATGAAGGTCCCAGAGGTTGCAGAGTTTGATTAGCTCCACGGCAAATGTGGGGACGGCTCCCGGCTCTTGGGTCTGCACTGGGCAGCTCATCAGGTAGTGGGGTCCGTTCTGCAGCAACTTGTAAGTTCTGCTTTGAAGAGGATCAGTGAATCTGCTCCCCATGTGGTTCCTGGGTGCGCTCTTCATAAGGTTGTTGGGTCTGCTCCCCATTTAGTTTCTAGGTGCACTCCTCAGAAGGTCGTTGGGTCTGCTCCCCATTTTGTTTCCAGGTGTACTCCTCAGAAGGTTGTTGGGTATAATGCCAGCTGGTGTCTGGAGGGTCTCCTCAGAGGCTATGTGGTCTGCTCTCCAGCTAATCAGCTTCTTCAGTGTGGAGGCGGGTGTGGGGTCTTGGGCACCTTCACTGTGAACACCATGGGCTCCCGGGTCTTGTTGCCAAAGGCCTGGCGGATGACGTCCACAGCCTGCTGGTGGGTCAGCCCCTCCAGGGGCTTGCCGTCCACTGACACTAACTCGAACCCAGCCTGGGAGCAGCCAGTGGGACAGGTAAGAGCTGACACAGATATACACAAAGCAACGGAGCATAAACCAGAGCCGGAGTCTATTCTGCCTTAATAAACAGGCCATTGTTCTGTTAGATGGCATCTGCTAAACAGTGTGCTTAGATAGCGGGCATGACTTTTCAGTGCTGTTTTCCAGCATGTTCCTATTTTGGGTCTGCTGTTCATTAGCCCTCATTATATATTCTGACTGCTATTTTCTGATTGGACAATGGGGTTACACTACTGAGGGGGGCACACAAACAACAGCACAGGATCCCAGGCGCAGGCCCCTTTGCCGCTCTGTTCCAGTCATCAGGATGCACCTGCCTCAGGCCCTTTCAATTCCCCGTCCTGAACAGGAACCCCCCCCACCCTCCGATCACTGTGTTCATGACCTCATCGCCTCCATCCTGTGACTCTGTCATCATGATCAGGGCCATGCTTGCGTGACTCAGGTGTGTTTCACATGACATGCGGTCACGCAAGCTCCACCTACCACCCGCCACAGTGACTGTGGGGCAAGCAGGATGTCCCACAAATAGACCCCAGGGACGGAGGGCGCTACACAGTTCCATACACACAAACATACACGCAGATGTATGTACACATACATGTATGTACACACACACGCACCAGCATGCCTGGTTAATTTCAAAGCGAGAGCCAGTCTAAGGAGTGCGCAGGGGGGATAACAATGATGTCACCCGACGCTGCAATAAACACCCAGCCATAGAGCGCTGCGCTTTATGTGTGCGTGTGTATGCGTGTGTGTGCGCACATCTCACTTTAAAAACACACACACACACACGCACACACACGAATGACCTCACAATGCCGGCACAGCACATATTTATGAAACCAAAGTATTTGGTTTAGAATCAAATATGTTTGGCCAGACGTCCTGCTCCTGATAATTACTGTACTGTCCAGTGGAACAGCAGGAACGGCGATTAGAGGAAATAACTGCTTAGGCAGATAAAGCCGTGGTCTGCCGACCGAGCCGTCAGCCTGCGAGCCCCCTCTGCCGCCCTGTCCCCCCCCCCCCCCCAAATGCTGCTGCTCCCATTATCCAAGCCACTCAGGCTATGCTCTGATACCGTCCAGCCGACACACCCCACACCTCCACCCAGGAGCTCTCTAACGCTTCATGACCCCCCCCAACTAACAGCTGCCACACATAATAAAACTCTTCCACACACATCTGACACCCCTGCTGATCATTCTCTACTGCTGAGTGTGAAGAGGCTGTGGCTCCTTTCACAAGCCGCTGGGTTTACGGCAGGCAGGGGCTGGGTGTGGACACGGGCGTGGGGGGTTCGCATTTCAGCAACGCTCATTATGGTGTGATATTCCAGGATGGTGCTGCAGGGTGGTTTGCTGAGCTGAAATTTCTGAAGCATTACATGAGGCACACAAGGGGAGTGTGATTTTGGGGGGGGGGCTGTGTTACCTTAAGAACATCGTTGGCGGCAGCTGCGCCCCCGGGAAAGATTTTTTCGATTTTCACGAAAGGCTGCACCTTGGACTCAATTCCTCCAGAAATGCTAATACCTGCAGGGACAGAAGGTAATGATGATGGTCACCAGCCTGGCCATGGGTTCAAATCCCAGTGATCGGAATCATCTCATGGGATAAAGCGTTAAAAACCTGCGACTGTAAACGGTGCAGGTTCCTAATGGAAATATTTGACCACTGCACTAATCGTAAGGCCCTTTTGTAGCCCCTAAAGCAGCTGTTAATCGGTAAAGCAGGAGTTCACTGTACGTCATCTGAGAAAGATGAACATTTTGGACAGATGCTCATGGTGTCCGCCTCGGAGACGGGCAGAATCACGGCTTCACAGCATTCAGGCCCTGGGGGTGGGGAAATAGCTTAGCGCTGCTGTCAGCAACAGCCTCTGGACATGTGATCTGTGAATGAGTAGTGAGTACAAATGAGTACTAAATGAGTATGAGTAGTGTGAATGAATACTGAATGAGTGTAAGTAGTGTGAATGAGTATGAGTACTGTAAGCATGTCTGGAGTGGCAGAGGGTCACGTCCATCATGTAAACCACATTTAAGTATGGCAGCACCAGTATCAGCTTGAGCAATCCACTTCCTGCTTTATCTGATCATTGTTCCCTTGGCTGTGAAATCGAACTCCTCCAAAGTTCTGCCACCACGGTGTGGAGGCACTTACTCCAAAATCCCCCAGATGGACAGAAGTCCAAGGAGGTCCGAACATGCTAATTAATTGCGGGGGAGCTGCCGTGTAGCAATGGTAAACTAGGAAAGTCGGGATTTAATGTTCCCCTCTGCATGGGCTAGCTTCTCAGCTGGGTGCTCTGTCTCATGACGTCCGCCTCTCACTGTACCACTATATCTCATATCTCCCATAAGCCTTTGCATCATTGTGCTGGGCTATCGCATGCAGACAGTTTGATATGGGCCTGTTGTGTTGCTATAAAAACACAGGTTTAGATGTGCTGCCCCCACACAAGCCTCTTTTCCTCTCTGTGTAATTCAGATTGTGCTGGTGCCATCTACTGCTCAGATGTAGTAATGCACTAAGCAACACAAAAGTCCCATTTATAAAAACAATCCTTTATTCGCACATTGGAATTCTTCTCTTCGCCTACCCCATCATGCTCTTCATAGCTTGAGGGTCGAAGAGCCGGGTCAGCCAATGTGCCCCTTGGAACTGGGGATTAAGGGCCCTGCTCAAGGGCCCATGGACATGTGACTGTTGCTGAGTTTCTCAAACTAGTGATCTTTCAATCACAGGCACAGAGACAGCCCACAGAACCACTCACCATTTCAAAGCTGGATGAATCACTTTAGGCTGTATCTCCTTATTCAGTCTTGAAAAATATTACCTTCATGTTGGTGTTCCTGCTTGTTTGATTATCAGTAATTGTGACCTGGGCTTTTTCTCCAAGGAATTATTTGTGGGAATTATGAGCTAAACCTTTAGGAAGGAGACAAACTGAAGTTCTCATGTTTTCCAAGGATAGCTAGCAGCCGTGATCACCTAACCTGCTAGCATCCCGCATCAGGCTGCGTCTGCCCCTTCCTACCCAAACAGCTGTACTCACCCAGCGACTGTCTGGTCTTGGAGATGCTGACAGGAGTGAGCTCATACTCCTGGATTCGGCTGTTGTGGGTTTTGCCCTGCTCCTTGTTCACACCATCTGCAGGGGGCAATGTGGAGCTCACATCCATCTGAGAGCCAAACACCTGGGAGAGCGGGGGCCGTCCGCGCCGGGGTGCGCTCACCACACTGTACATGGTGTTGTTGGTACCCACGCCATTGCCATGGCCTCTGTCCCACTTGACTTTCGAGTGTCCGTTCCGGAGCGGTGACCTCCCCCTTTCACGGAGGGCACCCCCGCTGAGGGGTCCCAACCACGAGGATTCCGCATCCCCATGCACAGTGAGGGAGGTGCTGCTCTCTTGGCTCGGTAGGTCCACCCCCTGTAAGCGATGGGGGCGTGGCTGGGGCGAGCTGGCCTCATGGCCGTCCAATGGCACATCAAGCAGCGGGGAGAGGGCATCTGACAGTCGCAGCATCTCCATCTCCGCTGCCAGCCGCCGGTCCTTCTCCAGATCCTCCACCAGTTTGAGCCGGAAACCACCCCGGTGGTCTGGGAGGGACAGGGGACAGGAAGCTGTCACACACTTGGAGAGGCCACGAGAAGGGGCAAGGTCACTATGATGTGTCCTAAAGAATGCAGGGCACATAACAGCCTGCTGGTTCAGTACTATACTGACTGGTGTTTGTCCTGTGCTGATAAAAGTAATTAACCAATGAGAACACAGTGTCACCTTTTTTTATCATTTCATACTTCACACATCTGGCACGTGTTTTGTGGCAGTGGTGAGTGTGAGTGCATAACCTGACGCTAATAGGGACTCTGAGCTTTTGGTTTATATACCTGTCCTATCTTGCATCATGTGCGTAACGTAAAAGATTCTGTGCATGTGTATCAGCTCACACTAACTGCTTAACCTCAGCATATGACAGTGGCTTATAAGTCAGGAAGACACAAACAGTGCAAACAGTGACAATTTGGAGGGACACCGGCATCAATGGCATTGAAGGTGGCCGCTCTGTGTTCACCGAGGGCTTCCTAAGGTTACTCCATCATTACAAGATATTAGAATATCCAGGAGGAGGAGGAAGCTAGGTGGGGGATGGGGGAGGGATGTTTAATTTCCTCAGAGGGAGAAATTTCCACACTGTCAGGGCGACAGCATCAGGCGGCCACCGAACACGGAGAAAGAGCAGATCAGCAGCAAGTGAGGATGCCCACGATGTCACAGGAGCATTATATGATGTCACATGAGCATTATATGATGTCACAAAGGAGGAATTTGTGATGTCACAAAGGAGCAGCTGATCACATTTCATGCAAAATTCCACACGACAGCTGCAGTGCTGTGCTCACACAGGTGGCCTGTGCCGCCCTCATGTAGGCAAATCCCTGTTTCACATGTTAACCCCCTGACCTGGGATAGGGGTGATGAGCTGCTTCCTCGGCGCTGGTCCTGTCCTTGGAGATCGAAGGGTGGGGGACCTAGCTGTGAGACAGAAGGGGAGGGCCAAGGAATGAATTCCACTAACTCCCCCCTCCCCCACACCAAAACCCCCAACACGCACACTGGAAATGGGACAAGATGGTACCTGCTAACTTTAATCTAACCTTAGAACCCAAATATAACCAAGAAGGCTTGCCAAACTTCCTGTGCTGCCTGGGGGAGCTCCATGATTAATCGGCTAATATTGCATGCTGCGCTCAGGCAGAGGGCGCGTGCTGCCCCCATAGCATCGCTGCTCACCCGCGCGGCTCCTCAGGAGCCCATAGGCCTCTTCCTCGACTGGGCCCACTGCACTGTCGAAGCGTTCCAGGTCGGTGGGGGGGATGAGCATTCTGGAAGCGTAGGGGTGTGAGCGCAGAGGGCCAGACCACACTGTCAGTCACTAAAAGTTAACGGGTCACCTTCTTATCGCTACCAGCCTCAAGGCATGCTAGCTTAGCCCACTGCAGCCACCGTTATCTGAGTCACTAGGGGCCAACAAATGGCTGTGGGTGCGAAACAGAAACATTCGTCTATTCTCGGAAGATGGAGGGTCAGATAAGAAGGCAAAAAGGAAAACTGAGCAAGAGGAGGGAGTGAAGAAGTATAGGGAAAAATCCTGCCAGCATTATGTTAATTACGTATGTCATGTCATGTCATGTCAATAAAGTTATGTGCATTTGAATTTGTATATGAAACAAATCTAATAACAGATCTAATGTGGGTGAAGGGAGGCTGTCACTGGCTCTTAATACATCACCGGAGCCTCGATTTCACTCACACTCTCTCGTGTGACGTTTGCCTCAAATTTACCCCACTTCCACCCCCACCTGATCTCCCGCAGCAAGAGGACTTTCTCTGGCCGGTCCAGGAGCACCAGCAGGGGGCGTACAAGGTCCTCCAGCACATGCTCTGCTGCAAACTGTGGAGCCACCAGGAGCGAAGAAGAAGAAAAGAGAAATGATATAGAGGAAAGCAGGAAGAGAACAGTCAAAACACAAAGCAGAAGCAAATTATTATCAACATCTTCAGCATCTAATGTTTCTCCACCTTTGTCGTCCATTTCTTGCATGGTCTCTCCTGAATGATGGTATGTAATTTAATCACACATTGTTCTACCCACACAACTTCCCGGCACAAAATCGCGGGGTCCCCCAGGGTCACTGCATGGTAAACCCGCCCGAGGTGTCAGGTTAAGGTTAACAACACCGCTGATCCGCCACCAAATCAGCCGGAACGTCCCTCACCAGGGCTAATCTCCTGTTATCCACGCTGAACCTGCATGCTGCAGCATAAACATGCTGACAAACACACACAGCACATGCTCCTCTCACATTATCCGGCTGACAGGCTTACACACTCATCAGGGTCCTAATCCCTGGACACAGCTTGTCATCTAAGCATGTGACAGCAAGGCCACCGGGCTATATCACCAGACCAGCATGGACACACTGTCAAGTATTTCAGGTGATAGAAGAATTTGGTTCATTTAAGCATAACTACTTTTAAATGATTCCTCACCCGCCTGCAGTGCCTCATGACTGCAGCCACCTCGTCTTCTCCCAGAAGCCTCTGGGCCATGGTCTCCACCATCTGCAGGGCGACTGTGCTGGGCAGCAGGCTGCGTCTGTGACCGTGCTGCTTATCTAGGGAGTCGCGATGCAGCGGTTGGTGTTGGGAAGGCAATGACATGCACACTATGCTGGGAATGTGACTGTGCACTACTGACTGTGAAACTGAGGGGTCACACACGCAGAGCAACACACAGCAGTACACACACGCACACACACACCCATGCAGGAATCTGCAGAAGCAAATACAAGTGTAGGAACGTGCAGAAACACACACACACAGGAACACTCAGACGCTTATTCACCGTTCTTCAGCCATCTGTGTCTGGACGTCTTATCTGGTTGACAGCCAAAGAACCATAATTACACGCCTGAAACGGTTGGATTGTCCTGCGCTGTCTCGGCGCTCACGCCCACTCCGGGAGGCGCAAACCTGAACCTAGCCGTCACCCCGCACTTTAACAGCCCACGCTGAGCACTCACACATCTGGCCCTGACCCCCCTCTTACCCCGCTCCACCTCTGAGCTGGATGGAGAGCTGGAGTGCCCCCTGGTGGCCTCCCTCTTCAGCACACCCTTTGAGAGCAGACCCACAAAGGTCTTGGAGCGACGCAGCCCCTCTCCGTCCCCCTGGAGCCGCCCGCTTGGCCGCTGCTCCTGCTTCCTCTTGTGCCTGTCCTCTGTGGAAGAGGATAGAGGGGGTCCTCAGCATGGCATAGAACATTACAGTACCTCCGTGCCCCCCGTCGCTGCACTCCCCACCTGCTTCAGTGACGTGGCTCTGGGAGCGACGCAGGGGTTTGCTGGGCCGACTGAGGGCCATGAGCATGTTGGTTTTCGGGGAGCTGACTGCCTCACCTGCCGAGGAGGAGGCCCTGCGGCGGCACAGAGCCGCACTCAGGCCCCCGGGGCCCTCGGCCCGGATGGCAGTGTCGCCCAGCAGTACTGTGGCCCCCAGGCGCCTGCTGGTCTCGCCAGGGAGAGGGACGCCAAGCCTTGGTGACACGTGCAGCTCAGCGGGGTCAGTCTGGACCGAGGCCTCAGCTTTCTCGGGGGGGGCACTCCAGAGAGTGGGGATGGGAGAGGGTGACCGGGCTTGGGGGGGGTCACCGAAGGAACTGAAGGGGGTCATGGAGGGCAACGATGACACCGAGGAACTGGAGTCGGAACCGCGGTAGGAAGGAGACCCCCCTAAGGGAGGGAATATATTCACACACACACACACACACACACACACACACACACACACACACGTATGAATCACCATCCCATTTATCAAACGGTTTAGGCTCAAAGACGTTGAACAAAAGCAAAGCAAAGAGGAGATGGTGCTTATGTAAAGACTCATAGGCATGTGAGGTGAGAGACAGACAGACAGACAGAGAATGAGGATGAAGAGAACCAGAGAGAGAGGAAGAGACAGCAAGACAGAGAGAGACAGAAAGAGGAAGAGAGGAAGAGAGCAAGACAGCGGAGGAGACAGCGAGAGAAAAAGAGACAGAGTGAGAGAGAAACAGACAGAAAGGGAGAGAGAGAGAATGAGAAAGAGAGACAGAGAGAGAGGGAAGGGAGGGAGAGACAGAGAAGGAGAGACAGGGAGAGAGAGAGTGAGAGAGACAGCGAAGGAGAGAGAGACAGGGAGAGAGACAGGGAGAGAGAGAGACAGACAGAGCGAGAGAGAGCCAGAGAGAGACAGAGACAGGGAGAGGGCACTCTGACACATACGGTTATCAAGCCAGCTGTATTCGGCCAGGACCTCCTTATAAGCAGGGTATCTGCCGGCCTCCTGGCGTGAGGGGACAGAGACACGGAGAGCATTTTAGGCATGAGCTGGATGTGTTCCGCAACAGCCTGTAACGCCCTTCCGGCCTGCTCGCCCTTCTGCCTGTGGTGTCTTTTCAGCTTGCTTTGCTTTCTGCCTGTGGCATCTTTCCTGTATCTCCTGTATGCCCTGCTGCTGCACCACTGTTCGTCCTGCCATCAAAAGCAGTGCATGCACCTGCCTGCCATCACCTGCCTGCCCCCCACATTGAAAATCTTAAAATTTGGATAATGTGAATTAAGACTTTTGCCATCTTGCTCATTTGACTTTGACTTCCTTTGCTGGCCCCTGGGGGATGGGCTCCCCCTTTGAGTCTGGCTCCTCCTGTGGTTTCTTCCTTCTAGGGAGTTTTTCCTTGCCACTGTTGCCTCTGGCTTACTCACTGGGGCTTTGGGTGGGAATTCTGTAAAGCGCTTTGAGACAATGTAATGTTGTGAAAATGAGCAACACAAAATAAACCAAATAGAACTGATTTGAAAAAGAACAACAGAGAGCAAACAGAACATGGAGACGCGGTCCCTAATCACTGGACAGGCAATCTCTACTGTTGTTTCTCTGAGCGACGGAGGACAAGCCCAGCCACCAGCTATGTGTGTGAGACCCCATCGGGGCTACATTCCTGTTGCTCTACTGCACTGGACACGTTTCGTCAGATACTGAGCGAGACTCACAGGCACCATCTTTCTGTACCTGCAGCTCACATCGCTGCTGATAGATAAAAGGTTGGCTGGAGGTGACAGCAGGACCCTAACATCCCAGACCTGCGATGCCCCCAACGGGATACCGGAGGTATTGTTTTTCTCAGGATCGAGATGACATTCTTAAAAACAGGGCTGTCTTATTAGAACCCAATCCCCGCGGCCTGGTGAATTATGCACACGGCCCCACTGTCTTTTTTCCCAGGCGAAACCCAAGCTTCGGTCTGTAAGGCGAGCGATGGAGCGTGCTGGGAAGTCGGGAACTCGCAGTCGCCCCAGACTCCACAAGGTCGCCCCAGCATCCCGCCACCAATCAGCTGTTACCATGAAGCCTCCTGCTTCCTTTGCTGTTTTTACCAGAACTACAAAGCAGATTTATCTCTTTATTTCTCCACCCGCCCCTGCGGCTCCTGACCCCCCCCACCTTGATGGTCAGCATAATGTGGGCATTGCTCCGCAGGGTGTCCACAGCGTCTGCGTGGCTGATGTCCTCGAAGTTCACCCCGTTGGCCACGAGAATCTGGTCTCCCATCTTGATGCCGCTCTGCTCCGCCAGCCCCCCCGGGTCCAGACTGGGGAGACAGGGGCCAAAAGTTCAACCAACACCTGATTCATACCTTAAACGATGGCGAATTTCCCTCATATAATCACATCAAGCTTCAAGGCCGGGACTGGGAACGGGCCTCTCTCCATTTCCAGCCAAACTCCACAGCACCATCAAAGCATTAACATTTAAAGAACAAGTCAAAACTCTCAACCTACTCAAGATCATTTGTTTTCAGCTAGATTAAGACCCAAAGCACTTGAGGTTATGTATGCACTGTATTATCTAAACAAAGGAAGAGATGGAGTGCTGTGACAGATGACCTGACCCCCACAATCCCCCGACCTAAAACATAGAGAGCTGCTTTGGGATGGTTTGGATCCAAGAGTAAGAGCAAGAGAACCAACTGGTGCCCAGAACTTGTGGAAACTCCTTCAGGACTGTTGGAGAAGCATTGCAGGTGGCTGCATGTGGAAGCTGGCTGGAAGAATGGCAAGGGTCTGCAATGCTGTCATAGAATCCAAAGGGGGCTAAAATTTGCGGAAATTTTCAGATGTGAAACACGTCTCTATGTCATTGCAATATTTGATAAGTAAAACTTCATTGCCTAGAGACCTTTTATTATAAGGTGAATAACAGAGCAAAAAACATCAGGTTTGTCCAGACTTTAGACTGGTACCATATTTAGAGGACACTCTTATCCAAAGTGACACACCTTTCTTTTCAGAAAGCAGAGTCACACGGTCTGTGAATGGTCCTGCTCAGGGCTCTAACAGTGACATCACTCTGCCAGCCGCAGGTTCTGACCGCCCAGTTACAGGCACAGCGTCGGAACCCGCTGACCCAAACAGAGACAATCGTCAGCCAAAAGGCAGCATCAGGCGCTAAGCCCGGGGGATGGGGGTCACAGCTTTCCTTCTGATTCTGGACGTTAACTTAAGATGGCGGCCCGCACTTGGAGATGTAGATGCCCAGACCGAACTCGTGGCCCCCTCGGATGTTGAAGCCCAGGCAGTGGTTCCTGGGGGAGGTGTAAAGGTGCACGACCCTCCTCAGCGCCCCGTCAGGCCCACTCAGGGAGGGCGTCCGGCCACTGTCCTCCACCAGCATGCGCCGGTGCGTAAGATCCACCCTGCGAAGGGGGGGGGGAGGGACAGATGGCAGAGTGTTTAAGCCTGCACAAAACCCAGGACTTAACGGGTCAGGGAGTCGTTTAGAGAAGTCCCCCATAAAAGCAAAAAAATACCCAGAACAGGTCTTCTCTTAACAGGACTGAACAGACCATTGTTAAAGACCCCTGCACTCTGTTAGAATGACTTATGTCTGACAGCCATATGGAGAGGCCATTGATGCAGTCCTTTGGGGGATGGGAGCATTGGACGGGGCTGTTAATCCCTCATCAGGACACTGCAAGGAGATGCTGGGTCCACATTAAGGAGATTGGCTTGAGGAGTTATTGTGAATATCATTGCCAACAGGGGGCGCTATACCTACCAGGTGGTCTTCTCCTGAGTGTAGCGGAGACCGGGGAGCTTGCCCACGCGGCGCACTGTCATACGCAGCCGGCTGTTGCCCGTCAGGACCTTGACGGCGCTGCTCATGGTCACACCCTCCAGACCGACGGCGTTCACCTCCACCAGCTGGTCACCCACACAGAGCCCTGCCCTGGCTGCGGACACACGGGAGACAGGAAAAGTCACAGATGGGGACACATGGAGACACAGTGGGACACGAAGAAGGTCGTACGGAGACACAGTAAGACACAGAGAAAGTTACACAGAGAGACACACTGGCACACAGAGAAAGACACACACAGACACTCTGGGACAGACACAGAGAAAGTCACACAGAGAGACACGCTGAGACACAGAGAAAGTCACACAGAGAGACACACTTAGACACAGAGAAAGTCACACAGAGAGACACGCTTAAACACAGAGAAAGTCTCACTGGTGCACACCGAGAAACAGTGGGATACTGAGAAAGTCACACACACAGACCACGTAGCTGTACAAATAAGGTCAGACCAGGTTATAATGAAGATACTAAAAACGAAAGCGCAACAGGGCTACAATTAAAGGGGAGTGTCAGGGAATGTTGGCCATGTGGCTGAAAAAATAGTGTCAGACCAAGCTTTCATAAAGACTATAAAAAATAACGACCACTAAGGTTACTGTTAAAGGGGAGTGTCAGGGAGTGTTGGCCATGTGGCCAAATAAATAAGGTCAGTCCAGTATTCAATGAAGATAATAAAAAATAAAGAGCATCAAGGCTACTTTTAAAGGGGAGTGTCAGGGAGTGACATGATTGTTAAATACACAACATTGTTAGAGTTGTTAATAGGTCGAACATGCTAATAGTCTGAAGTGGCTAATGTCTTTTGGCTGTGGAAAAGCGCCTAGGCTTTGTTTTGCCCTTCCCCGTGACATTGAAATGGGCAGGGTATCTACAGCTCGGACCAGATGGGGTCCAGATGCTGACACTGCACACATTCAGATGAGGTGAACACTCAGCGCCGCCAAGCTGGGCCCAGGGGACTGACCCGCAGAGCTGCCACCCTCCACCTTACTGACGAAGACGCCGAGGCCGTGCTCAGCCCCCCCACGGACGCTGAAGCCCAGCTTGCCCTCGGCGCTCCTCTCCACCGTAATCGTGCGGGTGACCTCACCACTGTCGCCATCTGTTGACCGGTGGAGAAACGCATGCTCTTCGTTTTCCCATAATGCATTTTTAAATAGCATTTAAAGATGGGAAATGACACAACATGCAGTAAAATCATAAGGTAGTAAATAATAAAATGAGAAAACCAGTGCGAGGGTGAAGGTTCAAACTCCGTCTAACTGGGTGGTGCTAATTTAACCCTGAGAGTGTTAAAGTCTCTGTAGGATTAATCACTGTCAGTGTTAAATTAACACACCCAACTCAGCCTGTCGGAGGACACTGTGTTATGGTGCGCTTCCTTACGGCTGTTTATATAATCGGCCCCTATCCAGTAATAATGATGAACCTTTAGCTTGTCAAAGACCAATGGCAGCCCCGAACACTGCAGGTGAGTTACTGGGCCATGTGCAGATTCAGGGACTTACCCTCCATAGGGGCGCAGATGAGCGTGGCCCGGCCCATGGGGGAGGGTGACCGGTCTGCGAGGGACGCCCCCCCCCTGTGCCAGTCATCATCCTGCTCATGGCAGAAGGTGATCCGCGACCCACCGATCTGCCAGACGGGCCGGGCGCTCGGGCCCGGCTCACGGCCCCTCATCCCGTTGGACTGGGGGGCGGACAGGAACTCCGGGGGGTGCAGAGGTAGGTGTTAGGAGCGCCAGCGGGGGGGGTGGTCAGCGGCATGCGACACAGCAGGAGGTTACCCCCAGCCCACAGTCAGAAGCACAGACAATGCGCCATGGGGACCTCCAGGCTGTTTCACCTCCCTAATTTAGCCATCAGAAATGCAGAAACAGGGTTTGCACCCTCCGCGATTGGATACCAAAATGGATTCCAAGAATGGAGGGATGCTATCAGGAAATAATAATTTTTTTTTAATCAGGCATCTAAATCCGCAGGTATCCCGTAAGTCCAGCCTGAAGACGCCCAGTATCACCTACAGCGGTCTGAGGTCTAACTTCCAGCTGCTCCTTCCTTCAGCTCGCAATAACGCCCGGTTTCATTCTGAAGAACGTCACCTCGAACCTGCACCCAGGACGGCAAGGCATCATCAGGTGAGAAAACTAGACGTTTTCAGTCCGCAGCTAAAAAGCGACTATAAGGCTGTGTTAAGCGTCGGTCTACACTTTCAGTGTTTATTTGAGACCGGCTGGACATCTACGGACTGTTAGCATTAAATGTGCATTCTGTATGTTATAAAAGCACTAAAAGTCTGCTTTTCTCTTTACAAAACCTTCTATTCTGCGTTGCCTGTGCTTATCCTTGCTACGGTAGCACCACGGACAGCGCAGTCAGGAGTGACAGGTTACCGAAGATCTTCAAAAATATAATAATATAATAATAACCCAATTAAAAGAATAATCTGCAACTCGTGAACTAGTGAAACGGTTGCACTAGGCTAACTAGTAAAACCCTCAAAACATGTCACTTATTTTATTTAAAACTGTTTTATTAATTTAGAAGCGGACCCCAATACCTCGGAGTTTAAAGCAATTTCGGTGTCATGGACTATTAAGGCAAATTTGCAATGCAACGCTAATCTAAGGTAAGTACCCTGCATTACGACCATTAAATAGTGAATGTAGTAACTAAATAAGAAAATAGTTTTTGTATTGTACAGAGGACAAAGATACAAGTCGCGATGCCGGCTGAAATGACTGCCCTGACTTTACCTGGTCTCCATGTTGCTCTCCGTTACCTCCTGCGATACTGAAGCGCTCCTTTGCTTCCAAAACGTCCGCCTCCTCCGGCCAACTGATTGGCTGATTAAAAAAACACCGATAGGGGGCGCCATCTGCCGCACAAAAGTGCGTGGGGGGGGGGGCTGCCAGGTACAATTTGCAGAATCAAAGGATGTTTAAAAGGTTTATTTTTTACGTTTCCCGGAGGCTACAGTTTCAGTGGTCAATGATTCATTGTTTTGTCGGTATACAGTTCGTGATATGGTGATATGTTAATCTGTCAGTGTAACATATTAAGTGGCGTGAGCCAGAGACCCCGGCAGAGTTAAGGGGCTCAGATCGACACTAAATACGTTAAATTATATGTAAAGCTGCCATCTGTCATGGGCGCAAAATTTCTAGCTACACCCCTGAGTGTTAATGTAAAAGGTTTATATTTTCTAAATCAACATTTTCTCAGTGTTCCCATCTACCGTTATTTTTATACCCATGTAGACCTGCGGTCGTTAATATAGATCATACTGTAGAGTCATTTTTAAACAAAAAGGCAGCTCGGTATTTACTTAGGGGTGGTGTCGTTTCTTCGTGTTCAGCATGACTCATTTTTGCCACTCGCTCCGCCAAAAGGGGAAGCGCACATAAGCTTTTAAAGGCACAGCGTGCCGATATATGAAAAACTTCTTGCTCGCATATTCTATCGCACTTAACTGGACAAACGAGCTAAATACCGGGCAGGCGGCGCTTGCGGTGTCTGGCGTCGGGGTGTCGCCGCCGGGCGGCCGCTGTTGTGCCGGGCGGCACCGCCTTCCCCCCGGGCGCTCGATTACGGTCTGTCAGGTGACAGCTCGCCCACCTCGGTTGTCGTCCGTCGGTGTCTTGGTTGGCCATTTGGCGGCTTTGAGCACCGCGGAAGCTTAGGGATCCGGAGCCTTTGACACCGTCCAGCCTCATAAACAGCGGTAGGTCCTCTGCTTAGCCATGTGCGTTACCGACCGCTCCTGCTCGTCTAACCCCGCCTAACTAATCCCCGTGGGTCTTTTTCTTCTGCTAATAAAACATTTCTTAGCTTCTTAACTTCTTTCTAAAACGACGAGACAGCAGTTTGTTCTGTCCAAAGGAGCTCTTTGAAAGCCACCTTCATGTATGTGTTATTTTTTTACTGTTGTTAGCCATCTTAATTTATCTGTCGACGAGCTTAAAATATTTTCTTCCCCCTTTTCACCGGAAAAGTTGGCTTCTACACGTTAAAATTCCACTTTTCTGGGCACGGCAGCCTTTTATGTGATAAAACGCGATTGATCGACTGGGTTCCGAATACCCCCTACATTTAACACGTTTTTTATATATGATATTAGTTTCCAATAAGTATAGCGCCCAATTACCGACTTTACTGTGGTGTGTTAATAATGTCACTACGATAGTTAATTTATTTGTAGCCAATTCAATGTTTTTACTCCCGCGGGCAGCAGATAACGAGCAGTTTCACTTTCTGTTAATTCAGAAAAAAAACTGTATGGAAAACATAGAGGCTTACTGTGGGAAAATTGTTTAATGATGGCTGGGCAAATATTTTAATAAAAAATCTAAATAATTGTCATTGACACCATGACATTATTGTTATTATGGTGAAGACATCGGAGACTTTGTAACTTGCTTGGTCCGCTTTAGTAGCCGCTGAACTGGGCCTGTACTTCTTTTTAATAGGCAAGAGTTCACCTTGCAGACTAAGTAGCCTGTATTTTACATATCGACTAAAATAATGATAATGGTTAAATTAGGGAACTTTATAGTCGATTTTCTTGATCAGGGTTTATTCTCGCCGACTGTCAGATTGCGCTGGTTCTGCATGGCGTTTAAGATAATTCGTCGTTTATTATTATTAACACCCATTTACTTTCGCTCAAAGAAGGACGTTCAACTCTTTTGTTCGCGCGCACGCACACACACACACACACACACACACACACACACACACACACGCACATGTAGGGTAAACATATCCTTATGGGGACCGCTCATTTA
>JAODKC010000045.1:2463774-2480216 GCA_026777985.1 Mormyrops attenuatus | reverse complement strand
GAATTTTACTCGAATACAAATACAAATACTTTTCCCCCCTCAACAAATACAAATACAGATACAAATACCGGCTGCTTCGCACACCCCTAGTGGTGTCTTTAGATTGTCTGCTGTATATGGATCTTATCATGGACCAGCAACCTGTCTAGGGTGTACCCCAGCTTTATGCTCTGTGCTGTCTGGGATAGGTTCTAAGCCCGCCCTGTAACTGACTAGCATAAGAATAGATGTCTAAAAATTAATCATTGTGGCATGAGCCACTATTCCCCTCCTCACCATGATGTCATGATGTATAATTGTGGTTATGAGGCTTCCTGGGAGCCCATAGATTTCCTTACCAAGCTTTGCGTCGAGGACAAGTTGAGGTGCACAGATTTTGGTTAGATCCAGAATTTGGCTTATTAAAAAGCCGAAGCCTCGCAGTGTCAGGACAGACCTGGGCCAGCACAGTGACAGACGTGCTCCCTTCAGTTGATTTCTGTCCACACACAGAGATGGGTTTCTAACCTCCAACCCTAGAGGTGTGAGGCAACTGTACTACACACATCCTGCCCGTGTCATAGAGGATTCCCCCCCTCAGTCTGTACATCTGCAGGTCCCGGATAGGATGTCTCAGGCTGGCATCCTATCCGGGGTGTACCCCAGCCCTGTGACAGACTGGCATCCTATCCGGGGTGTACCCCAGCCCTGTGTCCCGTGACAGACTGGCATCCTATCAGGGGTGTACCCCAGCCCTGTGCCCCTGTTGTAACAAGGAAACAACACTCCCACCCAGAAAATGTGATATTTCCCACTGCATCCGTAAGGCCACCAGCATCGTGACTGACCGGTACCGTCCCACCCACAAACAGTTTAGCCCTCTTCCATCCGGAAGAAGATTCTACAGCATCAGGAGCAGGTCTGCATGAGCAATAGCTTCTTCCCCAAGCAGTCCGGCTCCTGAATAGCACGCTGCCACACCCCACACTTGACTCTTTACTGCACACCCTGCGCCGCACTACTTAATACTTTATATTTATTCATTCTGATCCTGTCATGGCTGCTATCGTGAACATGTCCACATTTATGCATACCTGGTCCTTTACACACGTATTTCACATATTGCACTCTTGCCTAATTTGCACAATATAACTTATTCACTTTACTTACCCTGTATATATGCACGTCCAATCACATTCAGATATTTATATGTATATAGGTGTAAAAATGATTGCCCCTCTCACCCTCATTGTGATCTGTCTTGTGTGTTTGTTTTATGTTGCACTCATGATCTTGGAGAACGATATTTCGTCTCACTGTATACTCACTGTATACTTTATTGTGTATTGTTTAGGATGACAATAAAGCTCTACTTTCTTACTTAAGAGCTAGACTGTCTCCAGAATATGTCATGTGAGCCAGAGCTGCATGATCCACAGGGGTTATTTAATTTTCTTTCTTCACATTGAAAGCAAAGGAAGTATTTAGATTAATGCATGTTTATTTTCTGAAACTATTGAAATAATCCTCCAGTAAATAACAAGGCAGTTTCTTTTATATCATTGTATGTTTGGCTTGCAGAGTAATGCTACTCCTTTGCTCAGTGCTGTTAGCTCTGCTGTTGTGTTATGAAGTCCAGCAAAATGCGAACGAAACAGACGGTGGTTAGTCCTCACATCCTGTTTATCTGGTACACCTGATTTCTCAGCCGAAAACCTATGTGCTGGGGAGGGAGAAAGATCGAGACGTTACCTCCGTATCTTTTTAAAAACTTGAAATACCAACAAATTATTTTGTAAAAAACCGTTCGCAATTTGATTGGCCTGAAAAGCAAATTAAACATGCCCTGTGGTTCAAAGGTAATAGGCTGAAGAGGTTCTGGCAAACAGCAGGTCAACTGTCCCCCTGCCCAGGGCCCTCAAGGACCCAAGTATGGAGAATTCTACCAGGAAAGAGATTGCTCTGAGATGATAATCAGCTCCCACATCACTGATTCATTTAAATAAAAGCTGTACTTTCCCTCATACTCTCAATGACATTTTTGTTGCTGCAGTTCAGGAACGAGTGGTTTCTGTGTGATGAACTTCGGACCACAAGTATGACAGGGGTAACTGAAGACTAACAGCCTCCAAAGAAGAAAAACTCCCACAATGCCGAGTCTGGGCACATTTTCCTGGAAAATAGCACACGAGTGTAACTTACCCCCAAAAACAGCCTCTGAGTATTTCTGCGGGTGCTTGGTGACCAGAAATGGAAATCATGACCATGGTGCAAGAATAAGGGTGTGTGTGGGGGTGGGGTGAATACTTTATTCCCGACCAAGGAACAGACACTTTCCAGTCCAGGCTGAGTGTTGACGGACGAGGCCGTGAGGAAACGCATCACATCAGGTCTGCTTCCCTCCAAAGCAGAGTTTAGACACAGACCATCATAAACACACGGACACGCCATCACATCATCATGGTTACCGGATAGGACCTGGCCTGGGTGGGGAGGGGGAGGCAGTATTCATGGGACGGAGAGAAAAAGCACAAGACGGCAAAGCAGGCAGCAGAGAAGGTCCAAGGCTCCGACCCGTAGCCGCCTTCATCTCCCACATGGCCGATGAGTCACTCGCCAAGGAGATCAGAGCTCCCTGTGCAGAAGGTCAGCAGAAGATGTACTGTGCTGTGAAACCAGCCCATGCTGTACCTGATTTTCTGCTGACCTTCTGCGAAAATGTACACAGTGAACAAAGACAGGGAAAAGCGAGAGGCTGCCAGGGACACACACTGCATAGAATCTCCAGCAGTATCAAAACCAATTAATATGAAAACTAATCAAAAACTACACCATGCAACTAACTTAATCCAAAGAGATGAACAGTCATGATTTCGCTTGATCAAACGGCTATATGCAATCCCCAATTCTCTACTTCAGCTGGATTTTCTTTGCTGCCTCCAAGACTGATGACACGTTGACCTTGTCCCCAAATTCCCTCTCCCGATGCTCCAACAATATCCCCTGGAATGACAGGCATGTCCGTGTTTAGGGTCGACACTCATTAAACCACTCACAGCAAAACCGACTCCATGTCGGTTACTTTACCTGCTGTGCAGGTCCAATCACAAAAACCCCTCCCAAAATAAAGCCCTCCCCCTTGGTGTTGCCATGGTAGCCCTTCTTCCAGACTCGGAGGAGGTTCTGCCAGACACTCAGACGAACCAGGCCCAGACCGCCCATCCTTCGATTTTGGGGACCGTAGAAACATTTCTGAAACACAAATGAAGAAATGAGGGTGACAACACTGACAATCATGACTGAACAAGAGCGCGCGCTTTCATAAAGAACTTCAATACCCACAATGCACCTCCTCACCTTCTCATCGAGGAAGATCTCCCCAGTAAAGAAACTTCTAAAATCCTGGACCTCTCTGCCAATGTTCTCCTTCACCACAGCATACAGAGGGACCCTGAGCTCATCCAGCTGGGGCCTGAGAGAGGACAGCTCAGAGGCCTCCTGTAGGGGGATGGCACGCTATCACACTCCAGAACCAGCCGATCATCCCCCCACCCCCAGAATCCACATACCGTACCCCACAAACACAATAAGAAGCTTCACAGATCCATTAACTCCTATCAAGTGTAATATGGACACTCAAGGGATACAAACAGCAAATCATGCGGCTGAATCAGGATACATGCAGCACACAGGCAGCTATTGTTTGGCTAAGATGCCGAGATGCCTGATCTAAGTGTTTTTGAACATGGTGCCATTTGGTGAAAAGTGTGGCAGTTCTAGCATCTTAGAAACAGCCGCCACCCTGGGACTGCCAATCACCGCAGCATCTACTGTTTGCAAAGAAGGGTGTGATGAATGAAAATCACCCAGTCAGAGGCAGGTCTGTTTGAAAACACCTCTGGAGCAACATTTACAACACAAGCCTGCAGTCTCTGCACCATGAACATACTGAACTGATTTTTCAGACCAAATTATGGTAGTTTGGGTTTACTAATTTGTAAGTCAATATGTTATTAAAATTGTACATAGTTTAACAGAGGAGTCAGAGGAGAAATCGTTGAAGTTATTAGGAAGTCGACAAGTGAAAAAATTACTCAGTGTTACCACTAGCTAGCTACCACTAGCACACCCATCCATTTATACATATGAGCATTTACTGATGCAGCGCAGACTAAACGCATCATTCTCTGGATGTACAACCCTAAGCTTAACCAACTGGAGTTAGCTGAATGCAGGGGGTGGGGCCATGCATATGTGTGGGCGGGGTCTTGGGTGTGTGGGCGGGGCAGCCTCCCATACCTCTCGGCACAGAGATCATCCGGGCCGGCGCACCACCATGACAATGGCCCCCGACTCCTCCCACAGGGACTTGGCCTTCAAGAGCTTCTCATCTGTGTGTGTGAGGGGTGGGGGGGTTTGGGTCAGGCCACGACTGGGCAACCAGCAAGACACCAACGCCACAAAATGTACAAGACTGGGTTCTGCTTCCTCCCTTGGACCCCGAACAGGTTTGCTGATTTTGGTGCCAGATCCGGCACCCCGGTGTAGCCCCCCACCCGCCCCCAAAAGCCCTCCCCACATGCTGGATCAGAAATGTCCATGTCATGCTAACCCAGCTCCCACCCCCATATACCTCATTCCTTCCTAATTCCGTCCTCCCCGCATCACCCGGCTGCCCTGCCAGCAGTGGGGGGGGGGGGGCATCACTTGGACCTGAAGCTCCACCATAAACCCCACCCCATGTTTCTGAAAAACAGGATGGGCGGCAGGCTCGTCACCTCCTCCAATCTCTCTCAGCTCCGCGTCCTGCAGGTAGGTCAGGCTGGCCTGCTCAGGTTTGGGCAGCAGGACATCCGTGTTGGCCAGGAAGATCGCCACCAAGGCTGCACCCACCGCGCCCACAGCCAGGGTCCAAATGGCCATGGCCAAGAGCTCCCCCTCCAGGAAGAAGGAGAGCACTGCAGCAGGGACACCAAGGGCACAGCATTAACAGAGGGCAGACGGAGACTCATCACGGCTGCGATTCTGACAGTCTCTTGTACGTGTACATGGCCTCGCTGCAATTATTCAGCTCCAGCGTTGTCAGTGGGGGGTAGTAATCCTTTCTCTTGCCAATTTAATTACAGAGCTATATATAGCGACTCAAGGAGTCCTATAAGTCATGAATAGATTCTCCTACAGTAAAAAAAGAATCTCCGAGAGCTGCTGTGAGCGGAAGACACTGCCCTACAGCCCGTCTCTGTTCTCTCCTCCTTACTTTTGTGATAAAGTTCATGAAATATGCAGCCAGTGTTACTGAAATATCTGATGACATGACCTTTCTACATTGTTACTATATCTCTTCCTTTGGGAATTTCACAATGCTTGTTCTTCATTGCCCTGATGGTCAAGCCTTAGATTAACAATAATAACCTTGGTTAAATGCATCTATGTTTTGTTACACTCAGCTGATAAGTGAGTTTGGCTCAGTGTGTACGATAAATCTCAGGCAATATTCTAACTCTCTAAAACAGTCTATCTGTGGGAGTTTAACACTCTTAATTAAACTCCCAGAAATTCTGAGCTTATTCCTTCACCTTGTGCTGATATATCCAGTTTAACTGCAGAAGAAAGCCCATACAATTCACGCTTTTCTAAATCCCTCATTATTCTCTCAAATTGTCTATATTCTGCAAAGACTTAGCAACCCACCCAAGAAGAGAGTCGCACTGAAAACTGCCCTTATCAATTTACAGACTCAGCTAAGAAATGACGCAAATCCAGAGAGATGAACAGTCATGATTTCACTTGATTCAACGACAATATGCAGTGCCCAACTAAGAGGAGCAGCTACAGATCAATCCTCCACATGAAAAGGTTAAATCCATCCATCCATCCATCCATCCATCCTCCCCCTTTGTATTCCCCTTGTTCGCGAATAAAATTAACAAAACAGCATTTTACGCAACAGAGAGCAACACTGAAAAAACACAGAATCCTACGATATAACACTTAAAAACTGCATATTAATTTCTCAAAACATTGTAACTACAAATACAACTACAAATATTGTTAAAAATATATACGTATTTGATTCTGAAACGTTGTCCTCCAGACAAATAAAAATACTGATATTTCGTATAAGAAAATTCAGACATCAAACAGCAAAAAATAGAACATTTAAAGACGGACTGATAACAGCATGACAACAGCAAATAAACTGACTTGTTGCGATTCTGCCTCCGTCTCAGCAGCAGCAGCAGTCACTGCTCGCCGGCGCCCGACTGTGTCACAGCGCAACTGCGGCAGCGCGCTCCCGATGCCTTTTAGGGACTGCCCCTCTGTTTAATATTAATGAATCGGCAGCCAATGGGACGCCTATCACCGTGGCGCGGCTTTTTAAATCTCATTGGGCTTCGGAGACACATGGAAGGAATCAAAATTAGACACATTAAATAAATTCAACAAGGATAAATAAATTCATAAAAGGATGCACTTTTTTCAGGTATATTTTTAAATTACTGCACACTTCCGGCAGTAGATTACTGTATTTATGTTACGTGTTAGGTAACTTGGTCATTTATGCTGCACAAAAACTCTCAGTCTGCCAGGCACTGATACGAGCGGCGACAGGCAGTGTGCCGGAATATCAAACACCGTTCCTAAATGCACGCATCAGTTAATCTGTCTGCGGTGGAAAGCGCATCTCACTTTCTGCGAACTCGTAAACTCCCCGCTCCCCACTGCATGCAACCACAAACATTTTAAATAGGTCAGCGCCTATAAACCTAACAGGAAAGACTGATCTGTGGAACTGATGATATATGTTATTAAATTTTGAACAATGCAACAATAGGAGTCCCTAATAATGTGTATGTATTCATTCAACTCTTCCGCAGTTAAATCAGAATATAACTATAATAAAAGCAACTATATTCTATATTTAATCACACTCTCGGAATAACTGCAGCTGTTAAATATGTTTGCAATCGGTATCGTCTGCAGCCCACGTGAAGACCCGCATAGCTCAAGCTTTGATAGTTAAGCTCCGCATCCCCGCAGGTTAAATTCCAATCAACTGATATAAATATACTGAGAAGCAAAACCAAACAGATCTTTCTTTCTTTATAGTTAATGTTCCAGCTGAAGTAGTACCTTAAATAGTCCGGCTACGTTCAATCACAAATCGAATTGTAATACTTACAAATTCCTCTGTCGCGACACGGAATCTGGCGTCACAATCCCGCAGGTTTTTCAGGCTAAGGCACCATAAGGGCTGGTTTTTACTGCACGCGATAGCAGGCGCGATGCTGAATGTTATTACGCGCACTTCGACGTTAAGCCTGAGGTGACGCTGTATAGCAAAGCCGCTCATTAAAGTTACATTTATCACGTGTGGAATGGATATTATGAGAATAAAAATGTTAATAAAACTAATCGTGTATTATGTACATACAGAACGCTAAGCAGGGTTATTCTCGTTAACAAAAACATTTCCATAGACGGAAATAAATTGAGATACAAAAATAAAATAAAAATTATAACTAAACGACAACCAGGGCCGGTGTTCTGACGAGTTGAGCTACCTATCGAGACGTGCTATCGAGCCTTTCTGCGCATGTGTAGTTCCAAAGTCTTGGGATTAGGGTTGGGTTTTAGGGGTTAGGGTTGGGGTTTTAGGGGTTTTTTGGGGGTTAGGGTTAGGGTTATATGGGGGTCTTGGGGGTTAGGGTTAAGGTTAGGGTAAGGGTTAGGGTTAGGGCTATCAATTAACACTACGGTAGCCTAACTCGACAAAGTAGCTGAACTCAACAGAACACCGGCCCGTGGCATAGGCAATATAGGCAAATGCTAAGGGTGCCATCCATCCAGGGAGCGCCACAAACGGAGGAAGAAAAAAAGTGTAACATTCCACTATTCTTAAAACTAGTTAGTATTAATGTGCCTTAATATGAAAAGAACAAGCCCACATGAATTTACCTGCTTAGCAAAGCCTATTAAGTAGTAGTAGTAATAACAGGGCCGGTCAATCCTATACACAACATAGGCGATTGCCTAGGGCGCCAACTTCTGAGGGGGCGCCGAACTGCCAGCAAATTTAACTTTGCCTCAAGTGGGGGGCGCTGGCGGTGATGCTCGCCTAGGGCGCCATACCGGCTAGGACCGGTACTGACGACAACTATTAATATTGCTTCCGAAACCTTTATGATGCCAGGATGCTATAAAAAACAAATGAGAATTATTTATTTATTTACATAAACTGAAATAAGAAAAGAAAATAAAAAGTACATCTAATCTATATTACCGGTTTAAATACTGTATGGCTAAAGTGATCTATCTTTGTACTACAGCCATAGAAACAGTCAACCACATTACATCGCAGCAGTCATGACAAGCAGTCATACGACTTTCTGCCTGTCCTTAGAAATAAAATTGCTAAAACCTAAAGTAAAATATACAACTAAATTACTTTATATCTTTAAAATAAAAACTAACGAAGCCACTCCAAAAACTAAAACCACATTAGAAATAAAAATAAACAATAATAGGAAAAACTAGCAGCTAGCAGCCTTAATATTTAATATTATTTCAATTGTCTTTTATCTTTTATTCGGCATGCACTTGGTCCTTTTGATACTTGTTAAGGAATTTTAAAACCACATTGTCGTATATAGAAAATTGTTGAATAAAAGAAGCGAGGTTACGTGTAGAATACAGATACATGGATTAGGCTTGACAGGAAGGCTAATCGAACCAGAGCCAACACAAGAAAATGATGCAATAAAATCCCATAAAAACATATATCGTATATAGCTTTCATTAAGCCACCTGTGAAGCCATTCCATTCTAGGGAAAACAGAATCGGCACAGAGACACATGGATGACATTTTTTAATAGAGGCTGAGAGCCACTGCATATGGTTAGGGCTGCTGCATATCAATATCAAGCCTGCACCTCTTCAGGAATATGTCTACTTGCTACTGTGTGATTGTGGCTTTTGTTGTTCGCCAGTCCTGCTGTCAGTTCTGCTCTGTTCCCTGGAATATTTAATGGTTCTTTATAGTTCTTATGTCTCCCACTTAGTCCTTGAGCCCTTGTGGCCTCTTCATGTTGACGTTTATCCCTTTGTTCTGTGTTCGTTAATAAACCCCTTTCTCTTGAAGCTGCTCCATGGACCGTCCCTCTTTTTCTGTCCCATCGCCATGCCCTGCCATAACACCCACAGTTTTCAGGGAAGCTTGCCATTTATTGATTAAATATTAATGCTGAATTAGTTTTATACAGTCTCACGCTTTTTACATGACATGTCCATTAATGGGATCCAACATGGGTGGTTGCTTCTCTATCCTACAAACTCTCAGGGTGACACTACTGAGTTTTCATGTGTCACCATTAGGGACTACAGCCCAGTCACAGAAACCAACTTCAGTGGGTGCAATGATATACATAAAGAGTAATAATAATCTGCACGTTTGGGTAAGAAAAAAGTGTTTTATTTGTATAACACTTTGGACAAATTCATATGCTAAATAATTTCAGTGTCAGTTTACTTTTATGTTGGCAGAAACTGCAAAAACTACAAAAAAAAAAAACGAGTTAGCACAGCTAATATGTCCAGGGTTGGTGGTCCGAACGCAAACTCAATGTTTGTAGAGCTTTATGAGTCCTCTCTGTGTTGCTTCTTCCAGGTGATGCTGTTTCCTCGCACAGTCCAAACACGTGCAGTTTGACATAGTAACTGGCATCTATAAATTGTCTGTTGTGAGCCTGTGTAAAAGCCTTTCGATGGGCTGCCATCCTGTTCTGGGTGTAGCACAGCCTTGTGCTGCACGCTGCCTGGGATAGACTCTGGCCCCCTGTGAGCCTGGCCAGGGAAAGGGGTCAGAAAATAGATGGATGGATGATGACGTTGGTGTTCTGGAAGCATAAGCAAAGGCTTTTCTATCAAGGATTATGTTATTGTAAAACGTTATATGTTTTGTTTTCTACTGTCTTTTGAGTATTGAAAATCTGTTAAGATATTTCAGAAGTTGCATAGCTGATAGTAACAGAAACACCAACAAAGATTATTTGCATTTCCACAATAATACAAGTTGGTAGGGGTACAGAAAAGCTAAGAATACTGCAGGTATAAAAGGTGTAAGTGTTTATCCATGGCATTTTTACAGTGGACTTTTTCATCTGTTATTCGTCTTCATCTTCACATTTACCCTGAAAAAAGCAAATGTTTCAGTTTTGTGGTTTAAGGTACGTGTTTCCGTTTGGCTGAAGCTATAAAAATAAAATCAGATAAGATCACATGTCACAATAATGAAATACTAACGATTTGTGGTTACTGAGCATGTTTGTCACCACAGAGTTCATTATTATTATTATTATTATTATTATTATTATTGATGTTGTTGTTGGAACTAACTTACTACACTGCTTCCTTCTACTCATCTGCCCAACAGATTCATATTCATGCATCTTAGGACGTATTTCAAACTGTGCACTGCATCTTTGCATCACGTCCAAACCCTTATCATATCTCTTCAGCGCTCATTCGTGCGACAGATGTGTAACAGAAAAATACCCTGCTCCCGTTTCAAAACAAGATGAGTGCTTTGATATCTGCTCTTGGTTTCAAAATCAGCTTTAAAAGCATTTTCTGATTCCACACTCAAAAACCAAAATGTGTATACTGTACTTCTAACTCATCGGGCAATTGTTTAAACCAATATATAAAGGACATGAGTGGTTTGCATATGGCTAGGAAACTGATGATTCATGTAGTCATGAATTTTGTGCTAGTATTCTGTCAGTATATTTAGGGAAATCCCACTGAACCAGTGATGAGGCTCCATTTATTAACAAAATACAAATCATAGGCCACCCTTCCCCCAAGCAATGGTACCTTAGTAGCAGAGGACCAAAACAGCTTCAAGAGATGCTTGGAGAGATTCCTCCTAATTCACATCAAGCCACCATGCCAGCCACTCTGGACCAGGCATGGAGGGGCTCAGGACACCTGAACAATTCTGAGGTTCCGCCCCTTCTTGATCACCCATGATCACACAGAATGTACTGGGGGGGGACACCCACCTCCCTGGTTTGCGAATTTCAACAGTGATCGGCGATTTTATTTTAATTTACCGAGGGCACCCCCTTCTACCTCCATTCCAGCACCTGGCCCTTGAAAAACCTCCATGACACTGCTCTGGACCATCTCCACTACCCTGACCTACCTCAGATGACTTAACAGCATTAAGTCTGGTGACCTACTAACTCTGCTCTGTTGAGAGTGCACTGATGTAGCGTATTTTGGTATGCTAACACAAAAGCACTGCAGACCCTTTAAAAATGCACAAAAAATCCTAAAAAAAACTAGTTAGCCATGCTAACATGTTGTATGTGGAGAAGGATCAACATCACGATGGACGATGGATCAGGAAGGAACTACACAGGCTGCATTTTTTTTTTTCCTCAAATATTTTTATTGGAAAAAAAATGCAATGCAATACTTCCAGTTACAAAAATACCATTTACCTTTTCTAATTAATATATTCATAAAACAAATAAAAAAAAGAAAAAAGGTATGATATGAATGAAGAAGAAAATAATCAAAATAAATTACAGAGTGTAGTATAATAAACAATAAACAACCCCCCGCCCCTGTCCCCCCACGGCCCACCACAACCACATAACATAGGCATAACCATAGCAGGCATGTATTCAATCAGGTAGTACCTCTAGATTAGTGAAATAGGAAATAAAGGGTCGCCATTTATGGAAAAATTTGACTGTACATCCTCTCAGTGTGTATTTAATTTTTTCAAGTTTTAAGAAAAACATGACGTCTTGAAGCAACCTGGAAATAGGAGGATATTTAGCAGACTTCCAATGCATCAATATTAAACGTCTTGCTAACAGGGACGTGAAAGCTATAATACCCTTTTGAGTAGAGTTAAGTGCAAGCGAGCGATCAGGAATCCCAAATATAGCAATCAGAGAGCAAGGTTGAAGAATTACCCCGAGGACAGATGACATAGTAGTAAAATAACCCGCCCAAAAATCCTCCAGCTCAGGGCAAAGAAAAAACATATGGCTAAGGTGACAAGGAGAACCATGGCGTTTGTCACATTTGTCTTCCACTTCCGGAAACAGTTCAGAAAGTCGGGACTTAGAGAAATGCGCCTTGTATATGACCTTAAATTGAATAAGACCAAGACGAGCACAAGAGGTGGTAGATCGTACCCTCTCTATGGCCTGCTCCCAAGACTCCTCATGTATTTGTATTCCCAGTTCCCCTTCCCATGTACGCTTAAGTTTAACAGTTGAGTGGTTGCTAAAAGACAGGATAATATCATATAACTTTGAGATGATTCCTCTGTGAAGAGGGCTAAATGATGGCATGGTTTCCCACAGCTGTTCCGGTGGTAAAGAGGGGAAATTAGGGAAACACTTGGCAACAAAATTTCGAGTTTGAAAGTAGCGAAGCAGATGGGTAATAGGGAGGCCGTAGCGAGATGACAAATTGGCAAAACTATCAAAAACACCGTCCACAAAAAAATGTTTGAGTTGCGTTATACCCTTGTCATACCACATTAAGAATGTCGAGTCTAAGAGTGATGGAGGAAATAAATGGTTATTATGCAGAGGACCCGACAAAGATGCAGTTATAAATTTAAAGTGCCGCCTAAACTGAAACCAGATCTTGAGTGTGTTAAGAACCACTTGATTATCAGGGTCTTATAGGTAAATAGGAATAAAGCAGAGCCGGTATAGAAGATCCCTTACAGGATGAATTCACACCAAGAGGGTCCAGATGATTTTAACCAATAGCAAAGTTTAGTAATATGAGCAGCCCAATAGTAAGCTAGGAAATTAGGTAATGCAAGTCCTCCACTAAATCTGCATCTCAGCAGTAAAGCTTTACGAGCCCTAGGTGGCCTCCCTCCCCAAATGAAAGAGCAAATTATCTTGTCCAGTGAGGTAAAAAATTGTTTCGGCAAGTAAAGGGGAATTGACTGAAATAAAAAAAAGAAATTTTGGTAGGATATTCATTTTAACAACATTGATCTTACCAATTAGTGAAAGGGGGAGATTACCCCATCTTTGAATATCAGATGTAATCCTTGAGATATGGGGAGTGAAATTAGCTGACGTGAGGTCAGACAGAGAGCGAGTCACGTTAATACCTAGGTATTTAAACCCTGATGGACTAAAATGAAAGGGTAAATCGGACTGTTGAAGATGACATGCTGCAGTATTAATGGGAAAACACTCACGTTTCCCCAGATTTAATTTATAACCTGAAAAAATGCTGAAGTTCTCCAAAATACCTAAAACAGCAGGGATGGAGGATGTAGGATCCGTAATATATAATAACAAATCATCTGCATACAGCGATAATTTATATTCAATACCGTTACGGGTGATCCCCTTGAATCCAGAAGAAGATCTTAATGTAATAGACAGAGGCTCGATAGCGATGGCAAAAAGCAAAGGTGACAAAGGGCAACCCTGACGACATCCACGACCCAAAGCAAAATAACCAGAATAATCATCATTAGTATGAACACTGGCTTTAGGGGACGAATAGAGGAGGCGAATCCAAGAAATAAATTTATCACCAAATTCGAATTTCTTTAAAACTGCAATCAAGTACTCCCACTCTACCCTATCGAAAGCCTTTTCAGCATCTAAAGAAATCACAAGTTCAGGAAGTTCAGCTGGATGTTTTGAATAAATTATATTAAAGAGTGTACGGGTATTAAAAAACAATTGACATTGGCTTTATAAAGCCATTTTGCTCCTCGGATATAATATGAGGAAGCACATCCTCTAGGCGAGATGCAATTACTTTCGCCAACACCTTTACATCAGCATTAAGCAGAGACAGTGGTCTGTAGGAACCACAGGAGGTTGGATCTTTGTCACTTTTGAGAAGCAGAGCTATAGTGGCTTGTGTTAAAGTCGGTGATAAAGGACCCCTTTCCAAGGATTCATTAAGTACAGATAAAAGTAATGGAGCCAATTTACCAATAAATGTTTTGTAAAATTCAATCGGAAACCCGGCAGGGCTTTGTTAAATTGTATAGCTGTAATAGCATTTACCACTTCTTCAAGAGAGAGTGGGGAGTCCAACTGCCCAGCAATATTAGTATCAATAACCGGATTCGAAAGGTTATAGAGAAATTTGTTCATTTTAGCATTGTCTGTAGGAGATTCAGATTTGTATAGCAAAGAGTAAAATGATTTAAAGATGGAGTTAATTTCCAAGGGATCGGTAGTAATAGTGTCATAAGTGTTTTTAATACTAGGTATCAAACGGGAAGTGGCTCGTCGTCGTAACTGATGAGCCATTAAGCGACTTGCCATATCGCCATATTCATAATATGAGCCACGACTGCGTAGTAACAAGCGCTCTGCCTCTTTAGTTGACATGAGATCGAATTCTTGCAAATCAAGGCGCTGCTTCAGTAGTTCCGGAGAAGGGTTCAGTGTATATCTTTGATCAAGGTTACTAATCACGGATGTAAGTTCTTTAAGCCTAGCATTAATCTTTTTATTAGAAAGAACAGAATAAGAAGTAATTTGACCTCTCAGGTACCATTTAAGTGTCTCCCATAGCAGCGAATATGGAATAGAATCGTTTTGATTAAAGGACAAGAACTCCTCAATAGAATTCGAGACAAATTCACAAAATTCTTTATCTGCAGGCCGCATTTTAGCCTGAAGAAGAATTTCTTTCCCTGGGTCATTTCCAGACTATAACCGGGCACTGACAATATTCTGCTGGATGTTACCATTAATTATATTTCATTTTAAATTTATTACATCTAATATTATACCAATTATATGACTAATATTGGTCACGCTTTACATTAACTGCACCTTCATAATGTCTTTATAATGCATTCATAAGCAGCATGTAAGTACACCTTAACATCATAACATACTTTAACAGCTTAACGTTAATAACAAACATTATATGATTATACAGTTTTGCTTGTTGTTATCATATAATGTTTGTCATTAATGTATGTTAAAGCTGATAGGGTATGTTAGAGTGTTAAGGTGTACTTGCATGATGCTTATGAATCTTCTATGAATGCATTATAAAGGCATTATGAAGGTGCAGTTAATATAATACTTAATGCTTCATATATTTATCCATGTACTTGTGTTTCTTCATGTTTTACATATTTGTCTGCTTCCTTTTTGGGCGTGTTGCATGTCTTTGCACTCATTGTGTATAATGACAAAGGCATTCTACTCTACTCTGACAAGTGTAAGTGTTGACTCAGTGTAGGCAGCAACACGGCCATCCAGATGTTAGCAAATTCTGCATTCAGAAAGAAATAAGTTGCACATTGAAAAAATTAGAGGAGTAGGGAAATATACGTTTCTGCATCTGAGCTCTATCATTCAAAGCTCTTCTTTGACCTCATCTTCAGGAGACACCTGTTCAAGCTCAGCCTGAGATGTTTCCACTTCGTGTTGTCTTTCCAGGTGGCCCACACTTGATCCAAGACCATCGCTATCTGTGGCGAGATCTGGATCTGCTTCTGTGGACTCGGTGCCTTGCTGGGTTTCAGAATTATGTGTCTGCTGGGGGGGAGATTAGGGTTAAAATCAGTTGAGTCAGCACTACTTCACCGTGCTTATCTGTCAATCTGCAACATTGCTGCTACTAGTGTTGAGACTCATTATCTTTTGTTGACCATCTCTCTAGCTAAACATGTGGTTTGCTTTTGTGAAAGTCGTTATGTTTGGTAGACAGCAGTCCTTCAGTAAAACCCACTTTCTGCTGGGTTCCTGTCCTCTTAAATCCATTTTCTTATCTTGACCTTTTCTCCAGGTATTTGACCTGCTGTCAATGGCAACGGTTAGAGTTCTGGGGTACAGAGCTTCCTGATTAGGTCCTGATCTGAAAGGTGAGGCAGATGCAGATGCAGATGCAGGCGCCTCATCGGACGTGTCCTTTGTACCTCACGGGCCGAAGCTGAGCTCTCTGCAGCATCTGGACCCACATCTGCGACCGGAGTAGTTTCATGTGATGCCGCTTGATTTGTCTCCTGGTTGGGAGTCTCCAGAGGAAAAAAGGTATAAATACAAACAATTTCTCAGCGGAAGGTCTCCTCCTATCACTGCCTCCTCCTGCTTCCTCCTGTTGTGTTAGTTTCAGGACAATCCAAGGCCCGGAACACACCGCCTGCGTGCCATAGGCTGTGGCAGCTGTGGCACTGCTACTGCAAGCCCTATCTCTCTCCATCAAGGATATTCTGTTAACTTATCCACATATGTAATCAGTGCCGCCCCTGGCCAAATTGGGGCCCTAAGCAGAATTTTATTTTGCCCATAATTTACCCGCCCCATTACAAAACAAATTAGTAAAAAAAAATCCACTAACAATCTTTACCTTTTCCTGTGCACTCTTTCCTAACAACTTTTATACAACATTCTTAGCGGTAAATTGATCTTGACAGCTGTTGATT
>JAODKC010000045.1:2436377-2450947 GCA_026777985.1 Mormyrops attenuatus | reverse complement strand
CGAGCGTGCTGCTAGGAAAAGCCTGCATGGTTGTAGTTTTTTGCAGAAGCTGGAGGCTGGTTACCTCCTTGGTTGGGGACTAGTTGGGCAGGACAGTGTGAGTTTACCAGCTTGTCGATTGCCAGAGGTAGTATTTTATTGACGGGGAAGTGTCCAGTCATATGATAGTACTGTGGCATGGTGTGTGTTTGTGTGTGTGTTTGTGTATGTGAGTGTGTGTGTTTGTGTGTGCATGTGTGTGTGTGCGTGCATGTGTGTGTGTGTGCGTGTCTGTGTGTGCAAGCGGGTATACCTTACCTTATGGGGACACAATGTATCCACAACATGAATATCCAAAACTCAATTTAATAAAAATCTGTGACTGCAATGAAAAAACTAAAAATGCAAAAACTGTGTGTGTGTGTGCAAGAGTGTTAGACAAGGGCTTGTTACAGACTTACATTAGTGCATTCAGCACAATCATTAAAATACTACTATGCACAAATAATCTCAGCTACAACCCCCCCACACACACTCATTATCTTTCAGGCGTTCTTCACTCACACATACACCCTAAACACACTACATGTCGTACAGACACAGGTCTATACCCAACACCTGCTCATCCAAGCCTCACCATCATTAAGGTTTCAGTGTCCTCGCCTGTACCTCAGTATTCTGACATGCAGGAAGGGCTGGAACCTTGTTTAACTGATTAGGCTAGTAATGTACTTCTGTTACGTTATGGATATTAAGCCCTAATCTGACAGCGTGGACATATTTCAGCCTTAGCATCACATGCAGATATGAGCATGTGCACATATGAACACACATGTTTGAGTCTAATTTTGGATGTGCTGAGATACTCCTGGTGGCTCTGAAGCATAAACACCTCGTGGCATCTTTCCCACTCTATTACCCCACCGATGAAACGATCACCACAGCACCCCCTTTTGTCAGGTTTATGTCACTGCCTCAGATACTTGGCTAAGGATTACCAGTTTCTCATCAGAACCACTGGTGTTTTACAGGATCTGTCTTCTGCTTAGTGACGTGTAGTCACGTGAAAAGGAGGCAGACAGGCAAAGCTATCTCGCTAACCTCTAGCAGGATACATAACAGACTTACTGTTGCCAAACAGTGGCCCCTGCTTTTTGTTAGTGTACGTTTTACTGAAAATGTGTCAGCTATCCGAGTTTTTTCCCTGCAGTACCAAAGGGCAGATAAGCAGACTTGTATTGATTTTACAGTGGCAGAAAAATTGTAAACATGGAACAGCAAAATGATGCTCCCTGCCACCCCCTGCAGGAAGAACAGCTGAGCTGCACTCTTTACTCTCGCACTTAGGCATATTAATGAGATATCACCCTAATTGTCCTGTTCCAGACAAAATCTGTGACCAGATAAGTGATGCTGTGTTGGATGCACATCTGAAACAGGATCCAGACGCCAAGGTCGCTTGTGGTGAGTGCTGCAGTCTGTGCAAGCCTAGCTTCATCAACAATTCGGAGTGATTGGACCTTTTGGATATGAGTTTGCTCTGAATGGATGATATGGCATGGCTTGCAGAAACGGTGTGCAAGACGGGCATGGTGCTGCTCTGTGGAGAGATCACGTCTAGAGCCAACATAGACTACCAGAAGGTGGTGAGAGACACAATCAAGCAGATCGGCTATGACAACTCTGAGAAAGGTGTGAGTTTGTGGGGGCAAGGAAGCATCTGGCCAGTTGACAATGTCTCAGTGCAGCTTCAAGAAAGCTGTATGAGAATGAAGCTAATTTTTGGTTTTGATCAGACATTCCTCTTTTAAGCATCTGGCCTGGGATTAATTCCAGTGTTTGATCCATAATCCAACATATCACAATGAACTATGTGTTCCCTTGTTAGAAATCAAGTGGTTTTATGTCAACCAGAAATTTCTTTGAAGACATTGAAACTTTTTAATGTTGTAACCCTCTTTTGCACCATCACATGCTTTTAGTAGTAACTTGTGGGAAAACCTGTGGATTTAGGGCACAGTTCCCCAGTTCCAGTCCCGGAGGGCCACTTTGTAAAACAGTGTGCAGATTTCCCTACCCAGACACACGCAATTGATAGATTGGTAACTGATTAAGGTATGTTTGAGCAGTCGAAATCCAACTTTGTTGGATTCTGGCCCTCAGGGATAGGGGAACCTTGATTTAGGGAGGTGCCCATTCTTCAGCTTCTCCGTCTGCCTTTAGGCTTTGACTACAAGACCTGCAATGTGCTGGTGGCCCTGGAGCAGCAGTCTCCAGACATCGCCCAGGGTGTCCACATAGATCGAGACGAGGAGGATATTGGTGCCGGTGACCAGGTAAGGTCTCGGGTACACCAAAACAGGATTTCTGGTGTGCATCAAGGTCCAGTCAGCTTTACTGTAACCCAGGGAACCACAGAATGCATCTATGTTCTCACTTATGAATAAGGGAGAGGTGGATCAAATCAACACACAAACCGGGTCACCTAACTCTTTTTCTGAGATACCCACACCCCTTCAAAAAGCTAATGAAATTATAATTCAGGGATACCTGTGTCTTGTCCAAGATAGCGTAGGGTCATCGCAGATCTGGACCATGAAAACTGTTGAGTCTTCATCTAGAGAGACAGCAGTTAGTGATGCCTGCTCAAACAAATCCTTTGGGTAACTCTGGCTAGTCATACAGGCTAATCCTTTTGTGTGGACTTCATGCAGGGTCTTATGTTTGGCTATGCCACTGACGAGACTGAGGAGTGCATGCCTCTCACCATTGTCCTCGCCCACAAACTCAATTCTAAGATGGCAGACCTCAGGCGAGATGGCACCATCCCTTGGCTTCGTCCGGACTCCAAAACTCAGGTACCAGAGTCTAAACCCGGATGGGAGCAGTTGTACTGACAAGCTGCTTTCTGTTCGAGATTGCAGTGATGTTTTGGAAGATCATTGCACACCGTGGATTGAGATACTGGCAGTAATGCTGAATTATGGATGAGCTACTGCAGTTAGCATGACCATAGTAAGACAGCCCCAGTGATTCAGAAACCTGCCGAAATCTGTTCTGCCGGGAAAGCCACTTGTTTTAGCACCACTCAGACGAATGGGTGGGATGGACTGCAGGAGACCTCGTAAGGAATGGAGATTCGAGGAAATATCCACCTGCTGTTCAGCCCCCTGGCATTTCGAAGAGCACCAACACTCACTTTGGCCTGGCTTGGAAACTGAAACCCTGGTGCTATTTTGGAGTTCTTGAGATTCCGTAGATCAGGAGCCCAATGAATGAGATGCACAAGTGTCCATAGCTAGTGTGACCTATGGTTTCTAAGGTTTCATCCTGAGCTTCCATGTATACTAACTCTATAACTGTGCGACCTGGTTTAGAAACCCTTATTTCAGAGCCTACATGGATGGCAAATATCCAATTATGTATATTTTTCTTGAGGCCATACCATGTCGCTGTGCAGAAATAGCTGAGTTTGATTTTCAGCAAAGAAAGTAGACCGTGGACGTTGCCTGTAGTTGGTTTATGCCAATGCCTTTCTGAAAGCAAGTGCAGAATGTGACAGTGAGCACAGCCGTCTTTCTCCTTCCAGGTTACAGTGCACTACACCCAGGAGCATGGTGCGGTGGTGCCCAAGAGGGTTCACACAGTGGTGATCTCCGTGCAGCACGATGAAGATGTCTCACTGGAGGAGCAGAAGCAGATCCTGAAGGAGAAGGTCATCAAGGCAGTGGTTCCGGCCAAGTACCTGGATGATAGGACCATATATCACCTGCAGCCCAGCGGCCGCTTTGTCATTGGGGGACCCCAGGTGACTCAGCAACCATGACACCCCCCATGATATCAAGAACATGCTTGATGTTGCCTTATCATCTGTGTCTGGCATGAGCGTCTCCTGATGATTGATGTGTCACATGAACAAATTCAAGAGAAACAGGTCATGCTCTGTGATCCAAAATGTTGAGGGATAATGGAGGTCCGTTGAGGAGACTCTCTAGTGGATTGTACGTGCTGTGACATGGACGGCTTTTCTGTTGGCAGGGAGATGCTGGTGTGACTGGCAGGAAGATCATCGTGGATACATACGGGGGATGGGGCGCTCACGGTGGCGGCGCCTTCTCCGGGAAGGACTACACCAAGGTTGACCGGTCTGCTGCTTATGCAGCTCGCTGGGTTGCTAAGTCACTGGTCCAGGCCAAGCTGTGCAAGAGGGTACTGGTGCAGGTGAGGTTTAGCAGCGCCATCAACTGGGGGGGAGGGAATATTTGACTCCTATTGTTGTATTTCCATGGAATTGTGTGGAATACATATCTATTACTCTAATATAACACATAGTAAAGTAAAAAAAGAGCTAGGATTCCAACTTTTACTGGACGTCATAGTACGTGAATTTCTGAAAGTTTTCTCAAAGTTGCGAAATATAAAGCAAAACGAGGCAAGCCCTGTAAAAATGATGCTAATGTTTAGGGCTAACCTACTTCCCAGGTCCTCCTTATAGCAGCTATTCCTGTGAGGGCTGTCAAACAGATGCACGGCTGATATCCAAGCACTTTATACTGCAGTTTATGTAATGCAGACTGGGCATGTGACCTGGTGCAGACATGTGACACGACCCTTTTTGTACCACGCAGGTATCCTACGCCATTGGGGTGGCCCACCCCCTGTCCATCTCCCTCTTCACCTACGGCTCCTCTCAGAAGACAGAGAAGGAGCTCCTGGAGATTGTCCACAAGAACTTTGACCTGCGGCCAGGCGTCATCGTCAGGTGGGCTCCTGAGAACGAGTTCATTCTCTGCTTCCCAGTTTTACACGTGTTGCAGGTGTAGGTCAACCTTATGATTTCTTGGCAGGAATATGCTTTTTCTGGTGCAGTTAAAAGCAGATATTTCCACTACAATGAATAGCAACTAATAATAATAATAATAATAGGGGCAGTATGGTGGCACAGTAGTGCAGTAGGACCAGGGTTCGAGTCTCTGCAGTGGCTCCGTGTGTGGAGTTTGCATGTTCTCCCCGTGTCATTGTGGGGTTTCCATATTTTCCTCAGGGTACTCTGGTTTCCCCCCCACAGTCCAGAAATAAGCTGTGGTGAACTGGAGTTCCCAAGTTGTCCATAGGTGCGCTTGTGTGTGTGACTGGTATGTGAATGTGCTCTGTGATGGGTTGACGCCCCATCCTGGCTTGTTCCATGACTTGCGCCTGTAGCCTCCAGATAGGCTCTGGACCCCCCATGACCCTGAACAGGACAAACAGTTTCAGAACATGGATGGATGATAATAAAAATAACAATATTAATAATAATAATAATAATAACATAGCATCTTCAAATGCTTTGGCCTTGTACTGTTAGTGTGTCACCCTGATATCTCATTATACACCTAATTGCATCATCAGATGCTTATCAAAGTACTCTCTGTGTCTCAGGGACCTGGACCTCAAGAGGCCGATCTATCAGCGAACAGCGTGTTACGGGCACTTTGGTAGGAAGGAGTTCCCCTGGGAGATGGCAAAGGAGCTGGCGCTTTAGTCGCCAGACACGTGCTGTCAAGAGGGTGGGTGGCCTGCTGCTACGGGTCAGATATGTTACAGCAAAAGCCAGCTGCCTGCGTCAGTGGGGACTGGGGTGGCTTGTAATTCAGCCACCCAAACACACAGAGTCACAAATCAGTCAGAAAACAGCTGCCTAACCTCATATACCTCGCTATTCTGTTTATTTTTCAATCAATGCCAAAAAAAATTAGGGTCCTCAACAATTCTTTTCTTTTTAGAATAATTCTTTCAATAGATGTTCTTCAGTATCCATGCTTAAAAACAATGTATTTTAGTATAATAATTCAGTATATATTTAAAAAGCTTGCTTGGAACATTTTCCTGTCATAGCATTACCTTTAGCCTGCTAGCCGGTTGTTGTCATGGTAACCAAAGTACAGGCTCACCAGTTAAAATCTCGTTGGTACCACTTCCTGCGTTAAAGTGCCAAGCTGGTTTGTGTTTCGTCATCTTAATTCACTGCCTGCTTCTGCAGGTCGGATATCTAATTACCCAAACTTATCTAAAGGGAACAATGAAATTAGACGTATATATTTCACAGGAATGCCTTTCAGTGATCAGGCAGAATTAGCAGGTGACCAATCCAGCACCAAGCTCTTCCACGCTTAATGACATGCAGCGGAAAATGACACATCCCGCGCAAAAACAGGCAGAGCAACCGTGACAAACATGTAGGATGTTCCGGCCTTCGTTTTTTTTTAATCTCTGCCGACTTGCACGCATCAACGTCACGTGATAATTTTTCATATTTCAAAGTCAATGAGACAAGCACCCAAAGATAAGAATGATTCTGGGCTACCCTAATCTTCAACGCAGGGGTTTAGGTTTAAAACTAAATGTCATAGATGGGTTTTAAGAAACAATGCTGTTATATATCACCAAAATTGATTTTTATTGATTGATTGATTCATTTAAAAAAGGTAGACTTTTCTAGCTGTTACATGTGGGTTTTGGACTGGAGCACCCTCACTGTGCCTCAGATATCTCACATCTAGACCTTTGGGTCTAAATATCAGCGATGCATCAGTCCAAAGACCATGTGACCCATCAGAACATGACATGGGACCTGCTGGGGGATTCCTGCTAAGGTCCAATAGTCTGTCTGCTGTTACAGGAGTCCATGTGCACCATAAGTCAGATCTTCATTTAGACCATAACAGCATCCAGCATGCTCTGTGTTCCATCCAGCATTCATAAACGGAATGAGGTTCTCTGCACGCCATGACCACATCTGATGACAATACCCTTTGATTTTGGTAGTAAGTGTCAGCTCTGTAATTGCAAGGCATGTAGGTAACGTTTCATAATGGCTGTAGGCTAATGGCCGTTGCGTAGCCATATGTTTGGTCTTAACTAATTGGAGATTATCATCACAGTTCTGACTTTGAATCTCAGTTCAAGCACAATCCTGTGACTTAGAGACACAACTTCATGGCCATATAAACACTAGTTCTGGAAGCACATTTGTGGTACCAGTTTGTACACTTGTGTTATTTGTCCCTTTCACTTCAGTTTGGTAGCCAGTCAACACTTTGTGCTGTTTTGTGCTTTTGCTCCAGCTTTGATGTTGGTTAAAGGAGCTGGACATGAATCAGGTGTATTTGTGAGCCAGTGCTGCTTCTCAGTGTCCTGGATGATGCAGACATTTCACTTTTTAGGGAGACGCCTCGACTTGTGGAGCTCCATGAACATGGGCAAAAATTCCCCTCAACTTAACAGAACATGAACGGAATTACATTTCTGCAGTTCGAGTGCCAGTTCTGCATTTTTATCAGAAACCAAATGTCAGCAAAGTCTCACTGCTAACAAATGCCTTACAAAACACAAGCCATCATGTTGTATTATGATAAAGCAATAGTGAGAGCCAGAAATGTCCCGTGACCCTGGGGCCTGGGGCAGCTGAGCACAAAACGGAGCAAAGGCATGGTTATGAAACAAGCTCACCACCTGACCCCCGGGGGACTGGGGTGAGGGACCAATTTCAAGGACCTAAGTAACGTCACGCGTTTCGTGTTTGCATTGCAGGAGGGACACATTTTAACTGCACACAAGCTGGGGAGTCTCCTCATGGCTAATTCTCATTTAATCCGCTACGGCTTCAGCGTTAAGTCTCCTGAGGGCAGACCAAGGTGCTGCTTGCTGGCCAGGTCTCCATTCTTACGGTCTTCATTCATCTACATCCTCTAAATTAGGGGTGGTCAATATTATCTGCAAAGGGCCAGTGTGTATGCAGGTTTTTGGGATAACCTTTAGGTCAGCTGCTCAAACCCAGGTGTGAGGACTCCTCAGCCAATCGGTACTCTGATTAGTAACATAATTGGGGGGCAGCATGTGGCTCAGTGGGCTAAGCCTGTGTGCTGGTAGTCATAAGGTCACTGGTTCAAACCCAGCCTCAGCACATCCATGGGTCCTCCCTGGGCACCGCTACAGGTGGCAAGTTGAGGGAGGCGTAAAAGACAATTAATAAAGTATCAATAATTATTATTATTAATTAGTGAGCTGCAGCAAAAACCCTCATTCACTGCCCATCTGGACAAGACTGACTGAACTAGATCTTTTGGAGAAATCTAAAATTAAATAATTTATAAGTAAATAATTTCTTTGCAAAATTAGTAATTTCACCTAAAATTGCATGTGTTTTCTGTTTATTTTTTAGATGTAAACATAAAATCAGAAAGAAAATAAAGCTTTCTCTGGATTTTTTTTATTGAGTGTACAGTTCAAAGTCTTACATAATCTAAGCAACATTGTCCTCCTTACTGCTACTTAAAACTTTTAAACAGTTTAACATAAAATAACAGGATTAAATCTTTGGTTTGAAAGTGGAAAAAAGGCACAAAACATCACTGCAAGATTTCACTGTCCAGACTTCAGCCACCTCACTGCATGCAGTGAGTATAAAGCCAGTGAGTTCTGCAGCCATGTCTGCATGTGTGAGATATTTGCCATCGTTTAAGGCACACTGATTCTCCCCAATCTCTGCTATTTCGCCACACACCCTCTCTCTTCCCCTGGCCCCCACCCTAGCTGAGAGAGGGCTTGGCAGTCATAGGGACTTCTCACCAGGATAGGTAGGGCTCACATCTTTCTGCTCCTGTGGTCCTTGACCTTCTTGAGACGTCGCCTTAAATCTGTAGTTACCCCTGTGAATCTGCACCTTCCAACTGGCACCAGCTGGCTGCCCATGGCCCCCACTGCAGAGATCCACCAGCTGGCTGGCCCCGGTTCCAAGTCACCTGTGGCCCTTGAGCCAGCAGCAGAATCACTGTCTCCCTGCTCCAAGTTTGGACTCCTGGCGGCCGAGCAGAAGCCATCCAGGATTTAAATCCACATCCCAGCAAATACTAATCTGATGACACTTCACATCCATGACACTTCATATCCAGTAAAGCATGGTCTGGACACTGTAATAAAGAACTACAGAATGCTAACATGCTAATATCTCTGCACATCCAAAAACACATTGTCCCTTTGTTTCTGGATTCAAGAAACAAATTATATATCTTTTGAAACTCCAACTACAAGCAGACAAGAAGTTGTACTGGATTTTCCTGAGTAAAACAGAAGAGACAGATAAAAAAAAAAAAAAAAAAAAAGAGAGTGGACAGGAATGCACATCTACAACGGCTTGGTGCATTTCTGTAAGACAGCAACCCTGAAGGTAAAATACATCTGCTGATTTTTATTGGTCCAATATCAGATGAAAGAGAATCTGTAGGCTTGCTATAAGGCGCGACAAGAAATATGGCTACCAAAATCGAACAATGTAGTGACCTCTTCTGACCTCAAGGTGTCAGCCTTTCATTGAACAAGAGATCCTTAAAAAATACAGTCGGAGGCTGAAGCAGGCTAGAGTGGCTGCATTTTTCTTTTTTTTGTAGGTACTATTAAAATGACCATACCAGCACATTGCAATGTATATTTTGGCAAAGCTCATCTTTTTTTTGGTCAAAAACAGTTTTAGCTTAGGGCTGTTTTCCTTGCATAGTTAAAAGTGACTTGCACGTGAACTTTATGTTCTTGCATTTGAAAGCACTGCGGTGGGCAAATGAGAACAAGGCAATGGAAGATTAATAGATTTCACACCATGTGACATTTCTTCTGGAAAAGCTTAAAGTACAACCAATTGGCAATTTGTAAAATAAAATAAAAAAACCCTTTGCCCTTTTCCGTTTCCATTACAGAACCAGCTTCTGAATTCCTGGGGAATCAGCAAATACTACATTCACTAAAAACACTATCAGGTTTTACCCCTTTATGCTGGAAAAAGCAGCAGCTTTCACAAACTGGTGTGGGATTAAATGCCATCAATTTAAATGTACATTTAATTGACTAAGAACCATCTCAAACCGTTAAAGTAGCACATACTTTGTATGTTGTCCCCAAGATTTTTTTACTCCATGAAGCACCAGGGACAGGAGGAGTCTGAGGGGCACACTGGACACCCTGCTTCCTCCTGCAAAATGTCTCATTACCCATCATGCCCTGCTGAAGTCCCAGGTGTCCCATCCTGGTCCCTGCGAGAAGTGCTCTGGGGCGGTATGTTTTGGTTGGAAGGAACCCTTTTTACCCAGGGGGGTGGCGGGCCTTTCTGGGTCCCTGTGCTCCTTGCCGGTCCTTCCTGCTGGACCTTGAGAAGTCAGGAGGTCAGTTTGGTCTTTGGTTCTCAGAAACAGAGAAGCTTCGGCAGGTCAGCCATGTGCAAAGTTTTGGCCACGCCCTCTTTGAGCCCCAGTGAGGGAGGAAGAAGCCCCTGTTGCTCCTTCAGAAGGTCCCCCTGCCCTCTTGTCAGTGGCAGATCCCATGTCCGGCTGGCAGAAAGTCTCTTAGGGCACCTAGCCCTCAACTACAGCATGGATACGCCCTCGGGCTGGTGCTGGAGGTGGCTCGGCCCTGTTACTTCATCCACCTTGCGCTCACTGTGGGATGGGCCCCGTGAGCCCCCGGCCCGGGCAAGCACCATCAGGGTGTCGCTGGACACGTCCCCAAACTCGAAAGCAAATGTTCCGTAGAAGAGCATGATGATGACGGCGAAGACCCACTCAAAGATGGCCGAGGCGTGTTGCAGCGCAAAGCTCTCCTGAACAAAGAATGCGCCACCTGGAGGGCAGGAGGTCAAGGAGCAGGGATGGGATGTGTGGGAGTGCTGGGTAGGGGGGGGTGTCTGACGGACACACCATCTCACAGACATACACACACACAAAGTTGTTGTTAATTTATTAAAGTTCTTGATATGCTGTTTTGTTATTGAACAAAATTCTGATGCAGATCTTTGATCGAAAAGTTTGAGAACCCCTGCACTAGCGCTATGGTTAACCACCTTTTGAAGGCTACCAACAGGGGGCAGCATTTAAGAAGCCATAAAAACTATTGCCATCTATAATGCTGTAGTGAATGTTTTGGAAGGTGTCAAGTTCACAACACACACCAGTGCCTTGGAGTAAACATTCCCTCCACACACGAGTCTATTCATATTTCTGTGGGCCCCATCCTTTCCATTTCTACGGGCATAACCCTAATCCCAGTAATCATAACCTTAACCCCTACCCAGCCCTAACCTTAACCATAAGTAACCAAACCAAATACAAGACTTTAAGCATTTTTAGTTTTTTGATTGCAGTCACAGATTTTTATAAAACAGAATTTCCCCTAGTGGGGACCGAAAAAATAACAGGCTTTTCACAAACTGTGGGGACATTTGGTCCCCACAATGTAATACACACACACACACACACACACACACACACACACACACAGCCGGAAGGATACTGAGCACCAGGGAGACGAAGGCCAGCAGCGCCATCCCCAGGCGTAAGTGGGCCACACCGTACTCCGCCTGGGTCTTGGCCAGCCGGTAGGTAAGCGCCGACTGGAGTCCCACAAACAGCATGCTGGTCGGGAAGGCCACCCCCGCCCCCACGTAGTGCAGCACCTTGGCGTAGTCCACCTGCGGGGGGGGGGGTTTAGAGCGTCAGCAGACATCAGTGGTCCAGCTCCCATCTCCCATTTACATGCCATTACTGGGGCATCGCTGGTGCTGTAGCAGTGTGTGTGTGTGTGTGTGTGTGTGTGCAGGCACACACACATGCAGACGAGCATAAAGCTGCCTTGTCCTGGAGTCACATGAGGGAAGACAATGCACAATAGTGCAGATTGTGATCACATGACCACTGACGGTGACACAGGGTGGCCGCTGCTTGGGAACGTGAGCTAATCAGGGTCAATGAACCGCTGACCCTCACACTGTCCTGCTAGCCAGGGCGGTGTTCACACAGAAGCACGGGCACCTAAATCTACACCCTCTTTACTGTGCCTGGAATCTTTGACCCTCAGGGGACACTGAAGGACACAAAGACTGTCCTTCATCCTTACCTGGACAGCAAGTCTGAGCCAGCAGGGGGCGCTATGAACGATTCATATAAACAAGCAGTATGTAAAATATATATATGCGGAGTAACCAAGCATGAGACAACAATGCAACCCAATTAGCAGGCTAGTGCAGGTGGGATGGCGCCATCTAGTGGCATCTTCTTGATGTGGCCACTGACCATGGGACTGAGGCCAGGTATCAAAGTCTAGTACTCCAGTGCACCACAGAAATCTCTGGGCTTACCGCGAGCTTGAGAGGTGATATTTACATGCCCATGAACAGCAGAGAACATCCAGACCACAGCTGAAGTGAAGCAGGCGGCCAATGGGCATGCAGCAGCTGGACAAGACAGGGCCCTAATTGGCTTCCTAATTGTGGAGGTGAGGGCCATGTGTAAACGTGTCCAGACAGCATGATTGAAATTTCTGCACTGTGACGGGAAACTGTTACACCCCCACTCCTGCACCAGCATGCTTCCTTACAATGGATCCTGCCTGAACACGCATGGGGTGCCGGGGCACAAAGGCGCGCGAGAAGGCCATCGCGGCAGCGGCTGAAAGAACACAGCGAATGAAACATCGGGGCCGCAGGGCCAGCCGAAGTCAACGGGGCCACATGTCGGCATGTCACAGCCACTCCCTCCGGCTGTCTGCGGTGCCGTTACCTAGCAACACGGGCAGCCCCGTGGGCTTGCTAAAAAGCCAGCCAAACAGATGATGATGGGTCTGCCCCACCCACTGTCTCCCAAGGCCTGTCCCGTCAGCTCTGGTCCCTGCCCAGCTCACTCCCTTGTGGTGAAAGGTGGGAGTGCAGCTTAGACACATCATTGAAATGAAGCGCACATGTGACGGATCACCCTAGACTCTGCCCCCGGTATCCTGCTTTGTGTAAACATACTCCTACCGGCGCATTCCTAACTGACAAGTGGTGAAACCGCACTCGTCCCGTCAGAGCGGCCAGGCATCACGCTGCACGTGAAATGCAGAGAAGGCGGCCGGCGGGATAGAGCGTGCATGTACGCTAAAGTCAGTGGGCGTGGTAAAACATGTGATCACATACGCATCATGCCACCCGTGTAACGCAGAGAAGGCGGCTGGCAAGGCAGAGCGTGCGTGTATGCTAAAGCCAGATGGCGCGGTGAAACACGTGATCACATACGCATCACGATGCGTGAGAGTGTGTGCGTTTAACATCCATAAAAGCTCTACTGTGAGCAGTTGTCAGACAGCCTGCGCACCTTTGTCACTAATTACTTTTCATCTCATTAGTGGCTTTGTTTGATGTCACTGGCTTTGAGGTCACATGATCTGGCGCGGCCACGTAGGAGCCGACGTTACATAAAGAGATAAATGGAGCGAGACTGACCTTCAACCATGAAACATACAGTCTGGTTACTCTGTAGGCCTCTGGTCACCCATCAGTCAGCCAATAAACCGCTGCGGATGTGTCTGGACATGACCTTCTGAGACGGCGATGTGGCTCAGATAGCTGGTACTTTGACCCTCACGTTCCAGGTGGCAGAACAGGACACGACAGTGAGCGAGTGGAGCTTTTAACTCCCATTAAGGTGGAATTACCTTACAAACTTTGGAGCACAAACAGGTCAAACCTACTGATTTTCCAAGTGTACATTTGAAATATGAATGGCTTTCTTGATAAAATTCATCAGTATTTATGAATCTCCAGTGTGTGGGGGGAGCTGTTATGACCTTGAACCCATTAAATAACAGGGAAGCTAGCTGTGATATTTGAAGCCCCCAGTGCAGGTGCAAGCCAGACTCTGGATCGCGTCTGGACCTGTATCATTACACCGAGAAGCTTGCTGGAAGATCGGGGAGCCCTCCCCTTCTGAGAAGAAGCAGACTGGCGTGACCAGGAGCTGCAGGGCAGGAGCCAGTCCGGCAACACCAGGTCCTGGTAACGGCACCCCCCCAGAAGGAGAGCAAACACGCCCACAAATACAGGCCTCGAGGGTCTCCCTCCCACAGTGGGTCCCTGGACCAATCAGAAGCAGGATCTCCAAATGCCAGGTGTACGGTTGGCGGGAGACATGAAGAGCGGTGTTTAGCGTGATAACCGGCGGACTTTGTTAGCGAGGGGCTCGTTGCCTGAGAGCTGCTGCTAATTTCTAAAGAATAAAAAGGTAAAACCACACAGTAAAGTGGAATTCTTTCAATATGATTGTATGTATACGCTCAGGGCCAAAATGCATGTAAAAGTGTGTGAAAAAGTGTAAAAGTGTGCTGGCTTTGAATGGGTACCAACTGTGTGTCACGCAAGTGACAGGCAAGGTGCTACAGATGAGGACAGCGGCCCTCAAGGTCAGATGGTGGGGGCCTGTCTCGGCACAGCCTGCGGGGCGGGGGGGCTGCATATCGAATGACACGTTCATGGCTGCATACCGTGTGATTTTCTCAAAAACAATCTTGCCCAAAAAAACAAGATAAAAAACCCAGAGGCAAAGGTACAATAAAACAGGGAGGCAGCCATATAAAAGAAACATATATAAATACACACACACACACACACACACACACACACACACAATTATATACAACCATAATTGCACCCAGGACCAAAAATGGATAACACAGAAGGAACATCTGCAGAGTCACACAAAAACACCATAAACGACCTCAGATGCTTTAATCAACCCGAGGAGATTTGGTACCGT
>JAODKC010000045.1:2417699-2431680 GCA_026777985.1 Mormyrops attenuatus | reverse complement strand
CCCCCCCCCCCCCCCCCCCCCCCCCCCCCCCCCCCCCCCCCCCCCCCCCCCGCCCCCCCCCCCCCCCCCCCCCCCCGGGAGGTGGTGTAAAATAAAGAGGGCCCTGGAACAGGAGGGAACAGAACCTACATGTACGACTGCAGTTTCAGAGCCAGAGTCCCTGTTGATCTCAAAAGTCCTTTCAGCAGCTTCAGGAAAGCAGATGAGGGCCGAAGTCTCACATGGCCTTGGACTCTGCCACGACGCAAAAGCTAACTTTAGGTTTCTTTCAGCCTCACTGCTGGGATCCATGTACCTCACAGGAAAACTGCCACAGTCCTCGCCTTCTGCTAGTGCCAAGGTGGGCTCGGCCCCCATTGGCCGACTTCTCTCAGCCCATGTAAGGGCCGCCTCTCTTAATTAGCTGGCTGTGGCTGCGGCTGCCAGGCTAACATCATGTAACAGGCCTGTGTGAGATGCCCCACTCTTTTCTCCTTTTATACAGGAACATCAATCAGGTCCTGCTGCATTCTTGCCTGACCTCAAACTCCCAGTCTGACTCCAGTTGTGATCCTGTCATGCCACACAAACCAGGCTGGCTTTCTTAAAAGCCAATCACACAAACATACACACACAAAGTCCTCACCATGTGGTAAAACCTGTTACTATTTTAGCTTGTGGGGATATTTTTCAGGTCCCCACAACATAAACCTCAATTTCACAAAAATCTGTTAACGCAATCAAAAACCTAAAAATGCCAAAAGTCTCATATTTTGCTTGGTTGCTTATGGTTAAGGTTAGGGCTGAATAGGGGTTAAGATTCTCATAGTTAGTTTTAGTCATAGGAATGAATGGAGTCCCCACAATGACAGTAATGTCTGCTTCTTTGTGAGGCGGCTACTTAAATACTAGAGATTGTATAATCAGCCAAATTACTGATTACAGGGAAGGGATTTTTGTTTGGGGAATAGACAGTAGGATGGATGGGAACTGTAGGTTGGTTAGAGTTCTGTTTGCTGCGTAGTACCGGCTGGGGGTCTGAATAGGCTGCCGCACACTGACCTGATCAGGGGCACATTGTCCAGGGTGCAGCACAGCACAGGCCCCCTCTGCATGGACAGGTCCACCTCACAGGACTGGTTATATGCCCTGCAGGAAGGAGGGTGACAGTCAGCCACGCGCACACATGGCTCGCACACGCACACACGGCTCACACGGATGGCACCAAACAAGTCGTCAGCGACCTCCCCTCCAGCTCTGAGGGAAACGATTAGCGATTAATGATATCACATTTCAAAACGGACAACAAAAAAAACAAAACTTTTAAACAGTAATGGATCCATCTTGAAGTTCGAGGTCAAGATTCTTTGTCGTCATCTCGGCATATAAGGACGTGTGGGCAAACATTCCTGCACGGCGCCCCATGGGGTTGCCATGAAATTCAAATTCTCCGAAAGGTGCTGTGCAATTTAGAAGTAGAGAAAATAAAACTCCGCTCATGCGCACCTCTGTCAATCAATCAAGCATCTGACATAAAAATAAATATATCCGATCTAAAGATAGAGATGATTATGCGCCAGGCACCCTGACAGCCAGCTATCGGGCACCGCTTGTTGTCAATCGGCCGTCTGGGGCTCCTTGGGGCGGCGGGGGAGCAGAGACACTCGAGAGTGAGAAGGACACGGCGGAGAGCCCTGAATTCCAGATTGTTCGGAATGGGGCCATTTGGGGACTTACATGCGTGACAGGATCCAGGCGGGGGGAGGGGTGCCCCCCCCCCAAAGGGGCCTTCTGAACCTGCCAGAACCAGGCCATTCTCACAGAGAATCCAATGCGGAGACGGAGCTGGCCGAGGTCGAGACAGGTGTCATGCGATTGAGCATTTAAAAATACAGTGGGGGGTGGGGGATAACAGGGACCAAAGCGTGCCGGAGATGTTTAATGCACAGAAGCCGAGCCTGTGGAACGTCAGAAAGTAACACGGCACGGACACGGCCCCCACAGTCGTCAGGCCGCGCCTGCGATTGTCGTGGCAGCGCCGTGTTTACACAGCTCATGCTGCCTGGGGGGCGGGGGCCCTAGAAGGAGCCTCACTCTGCAGTCTCTCCCCACTCCCCCTCTGTTCTGTCCCTTTTATTTGTCATAATGTGTCCAGTGCTTTCCCTCAAAATCTCCTCTCTATATCCCCCCCATTGCCCCCCCTCCTCTCTATAGCCCCCCCCATACCTCCTTCTCTCTCTATCACTCTAGTCTCCCCTCTCTGGCTTTGCGAAGGTGTAATTGTAAGCTCCACCGGTTTTTAATGCACCACATCTGTGGCCCAGGCCAGGGGGGCGGGCCTCACCCCAACCGCCTGCTAATTCCAGGAAGGGAGTGCTTTTAAAATGGATGCCTGACGTTCTACCGGCTTTGTGGCCGGGGGGGAATATTTTCTGCATAGTGCCACGGCCACCAGAAGAGGTGGCACAATGGCAGACGGCGACAGCTCACGCGTGTCAATGACATTAAAGCATTGTGACTAACTGCTATACAAAAAGTCACAGCAGCCAGGGAACCAACCCCAAGACCTTCAAAAATCAGACTACAGACCCCTGACATGCACCCCCCCACTTGGCACTACTTTCTTGACACTACTTTCAAACACCTGATTTAATCACATAATTATTCCCCTCAAGACTAACCCAGCACCTCCTTCCGCCCCTGATGTGGTCATACAGGATGTGAAACACAAAGAACCTGCCAGGAGACGGGATGACCTTAATAATGTCACTCAGACTCAGCACCTCAGGTCGTGACCTCAGGCCAAACAACAGGCACCGCTTTCAACAACCTTCAGGATTACAGAGGATTTTTTTTCACATGAACATGTTCAACTGTATAGTAAATCTGTGTAAAGCGATGTGCACAGACACACGCACATGCATCGTATGCTAATCTACATTTTCAAAAATACAAGAAAGTTTAAACACAGACACATTTAAACACATTCAGAGATCAGAGTTGGTCATAGATTACCGTTAGCAGACCTGTTGTCACTGTTAAATCATTGTGTGGCTCTTCCCTATGCTAACATCACAGGAGCCCTGTCAATCAGCGACTGTGCTGCACAGGTCACCCTGACCGGACGGCCCATTCCCCAACCCAAAACCGCTGGGGTGAGCGGGATGACGGGAGCATGTTGCGCGCGGGATAGAGGATGGGAGGCGGAGCCACCATACCAGTTATCCATGGGACAGACGTGCTGGTTGTAGAGGGCCATGGCGTATCTGGAATGAGAGGAAAAAGGAGAAAATGAGGGATTAACAGTGGGAGGGGGGAGGGATCCCATCTGCAGGCTCTGGGAGCATGATAGACAGCATGTGGGGAGTCAGACAGGTGGGTATTAGATCTGAACATTTCAGCTGTTTAGAGGACAGTGAGGACAGTGGTCACCAACCCAATTCCTGCAGATTTACTCCTCTGCAGATCTTAGGTACAGCCCTAATTTAGCACATCTGATACAGATAATCAGGCTCTTCTGTAGCGTTTCAGGGTTAAACCCAACTTAGCTTCAACATAGCTGGCTCTAATACTTATCTGTGTCAGGAGCAATGGCCTTGGGTCACTGCACAATGCACATCGTCCACAGTCATCTGATAAGACTTGCCCCCACGGGGAAGTGAATTCTGAACTCCTACTTATTCCCCAATTACCCAGTTTTCAAGAGAAACTAGGAGGGGGGGGGGGGGCATGGGTGATGTGGGATGAAGGGTGCTGAGTGTGCGTGACATGGACGATAACAGCCGTTCTGAGGTCTTCTGAGCACAATCCAGTCGTGATAACGGGGAAAAAAAAAAAAAATCACCCAGATCTGGGATCTTCTGACAAGTCCGCCCCCCAGCTTTTGTTAGGACCACAGAAAGTTTCCGGTTTGCTCTGAACTTCTGGCCAACGCCCGACTCACTGCCAGAGATGTCTTAGCCTGAAGTCCGCACCGTCCTCTCTCTCCAGCACGTGTTCTTTAACCGCGCGTCCACACCGGGCTCGACGCCTCGTTTGCAGCCAGGCCTCCCAATTTCTGGGTCCTTTCATGCTAAGGTGTGAGCCTTCGTCCCCCTTTCCATCCAGACCATTTCCTCTGCATTTCCTCTGCTGTAATTTAACCTGAAGCTTCCCTCTTAAGTCGAGCCCAGCACCTCCTTCAGCCTTGATGTGATCACGCAAGATGTCAAACACAAGCCACCTGCCCAGAGGTTGTCGTCTCCCAGGTGAACCTATTATCGTCCATGATGCCACTCAGACTGAATATATCACACATTGGCTCCATCAGTAAGGAGTCACAGAGGCTACTCAAACAGACGGCTTAAAGTTTAACGGCTCATCCGGCGACCCGGGGAGGTCGTTAGCGGTTGATAGGGGATGTGTCAGGGTGACCGTCCATTGATGACACTGCCCTGACACGAAGATAATGGTGATGTCTGCTTGGTTTATGCATGCACTGCATTCTGGGAAACCCAGCCTCCCCTCATAGACTAGAGCAGACACTGCAACCCAGCCACATGGAACCAACTGTCCAATTTCTTGTATGCTCTTATCATAAACTTGTTTTTCTGTCAACGTGGCCACAGAGGGTCACTGATAGGTCATCCCAAAAATCGAGAAAAGAACCAAAACATTTGCGTTGATATTGTCAACTGTGGTATTGTATTAATGACCTCCTATTGTCAGACAGAGCAGTCAAAAAGTGCTTTTCCACAACCAAAGTGCTGAGCCGTACCTGAGCCGTACTTGAGCCGTACCGCGACCCGTACCGGGAGCAGTACCTGAGCTGTGCCGATACGGTCCTGCTAGCGCAACCAAATCAAACTGGTTGTGATACCATTTGATTGGTCAAAATGCACAGAGATACCGGTCTTCTGAGTGTATATGCTATGTATTATTCATTATTAATAGTTCTGCACTCCCAGAACCGCGGAACATGAAAATTTCTAACCTCCTGCTTAAAAGGTACTATAGAACAGCCGAACAGAATGGATTTTTAATGCAGATTTACACAAGCTAATGCTAATTTCGCTAGTGTTTGACACAAACATATGATGACGATTCTCTTAGACATGCTTGTGGAAATTAGCATGTAGTAAATCATGATGCACACGGTATGAACAATAAATAGGCGTCTCTTCGGTTTTACGTTGTTGTCGCTCTCCAAACCCGGCAACGCTTTTATGGAGCCGATCCTTCTGCAGTGGAAAACCGAAACGAGCTGGAACCGCGCTGGAACTGGTCTCTCTTTGCAGAACGGCTCGGGTACGGCTCGGTTCCTGTATCCCAGTGGAAAAGCGCCAAGAGGGTGAAAACCAGGCACACTAGACGGAAAAATATCATATGTATGCTGGGTGGCATTACATACTGTACAGAGTACAGAATGACAGTACAGTAAAATATAGCAAAGCCATGTCATGGGGGGGCGTAGACTTCTCTTGTAAATATGTGGGCCTGCTAATCCCTGTCAAATTAATAAAAAATATATTTTTAATTATTTTAATTCATAAGCAGGACCATAGAAAGAGCAGGGTGCGGCGTGCCCCATTAATATAACTGGTCCCTTATGGCCACCAACGGGAATTTTCCACGTGTCACTGGTTACAGCATGACACAGATATAATGCAGCCGATGGTAAGTCAGCTCTGACCAGGCTGCTGCGTTTGTGCCGTTTCCAGCCTGCTAACTGCTGCGCTACTGAGAAGGAAGTTAAGGCTAAAATGGGCAATTAGCTTAATAATTACTTCAATTGGGCGCTTCAGGACTCAGATGGACCAAAAGGCTGCACACAGACACACACACACGAATACACAACTTGTATTCATATCTTTATGGGGACTCTCCATTCATTCCTATGGGCATAACGACCGTAACCCCTACCCAGCCCTAACCTTAAATTGCCCCTCGGGGACAAATAAAGTTCTTTGAATTGAATTGAATTAACTATAAGTAACCAAACAAAATACATTTGGCATTTTTAGTTTTTTTTAATTGTAGTTACACTTTTTTTATGAGTTACCCCTTGTGGGGTAACATGAAAATAGGTTATCACATTATGTGGACTGAATATACACATAACCCATGCACACACACAGATGCACAGATACACGTACAGCAGAATCAGGCATCAGCAGAGAGCAGAGAAACCCGGGAAACAGGTGATTCACACTGCAGGCCGCACAACCAGATGCTGTCGGGAGACCAGAATGGAGACCTGCAATTCTGCCTTTATGACTGTTCAAGCAGGACGGGGAGAGGGGGCCATCCCACAGAAATCACAGGGAAGAATGTGGCCTTCCTGTGGCTTGGCTTCACGCCATCATCCCTCCATCCAGGACCGAGACACAGAAAGCCGCTAAGTGTAGTCAAGGTTTTGCCTCCTCAAGCCTAAAACACAACACGTCGGACTTTAGGTTTCCTGAGCAGAGGGTGAACAATTCACCCCCAGTGTTTCGAAGGGGGTGCGGACTGTAGCCAGCGTAACAGAGGCGCTCAGCAGGCGAGTCAACAAGGGTGGGTTTCATGACAGGAAGACATATTTCAGGAAAGAGTTCTGGAAGCCCCCAGAGGCCACGACTGCCAACTGGCGCTCAGGAACAGAGCGGGGAAAATGGCGGGAAATGGAATGTTCACCGCTTGCTTTGGAGGTCTTATGCTCTCAAAACCTCAAAGTCTTCGGTCAGGACACATCAGCATGCTCTTGCTCCTGATCTCAACCTCTATGGCTGGAAGATTTACACATAACAGCCACATGCTTTTGCTTTACCGGTGTAAATAGCTGTATAACGCACTGCCTCAGCACCACTGGACAACAGGGGGTCACTGGTCTGGAGGAAATGGCAAGAAGGGAACTCAGATGTTTGCACAGGGCAGCAGGACAAACAGGACAGGCAGACTGGGGAGTTGAGCAGCGCAGAACACACAGAGCAGCGAGTGGGCCCTGGGACGAAGTACATGGGACTGAGGCAGGCAGACAGATGGAGAAAAAACAGGCTGGAACTGAAGTGCAGTTACAGGCAGGCCATAGCTAAGAATATCACAGACAAACAGGCGAGATCCCAAAACATCACAGCTTCCTCCACAACACAAGGAGGCCCTTTGTGCTCCACGACCTTGGATCCATTCGCTTTCCGAAGTTTTTAAAAGGGAGCTTTTCCATATTCCTTAGAGGCACAAATTGAAATTCATTTTGGTCAGGAGGGATTCTTCATGGGGATGGGAGGGGGCGTACTAGGGCACTTCTTTCTACTCAACATGACTAAGCACAAGCCTGTTTTCAAGCCACAAGAAGACGAAAACAAGTGTCAAATGCATCGTGTCCTATATTAATAATTCACTTCATCGGTAGTTAAGTACTTTGCTCTTTTGAACCTACGTTCCAGAAACAAACCATATTTGGTCTATTTGATCTGCTATATTCTAAATGCAGTTCTCATTTTGTAGACTCGGTTAATACCAGAAACACCTGATAATTGCCTCTAGGCGGTGCTGGTGATTGTTCATATCCATTGATATACTTGATATACTTCCCAAAGCATTAGTCCACCTGACCTCTGATGCAAAGGAATGTCATGGAAAGGCCCCAGGCTTACAGTGCCATGATGTCTCATCCCTCCATGTCAAAGTCCTGCTCCTTTCCACCTCACATCTGCTAGGAGCATACAGCCCTTAGAGAACATCTCCTGTTCTTGGGAGGAGGCCAGCATTCGAAACCGCACCCCCCCCACCCCCCCAAGGTTCCGCACTGGTTGAGCCCCCTGCTGCAGGAACGCCACCTGCTATTTTGCCCACGCCTCCCCAACAGTGCTTACTGACGAACCCACGGGCCTGTCCAGCACCGCTGGCACAGAACTTTAGTTTTTTTAACTCCCTACTATCCACACCATTGACACTGCGTGGTACAGACCATACCGCAGACTGCCAGAGGCAGAGTTACTGTGCTGGGGGGGGTCACAGACGGTCATACACGTCTTTGTCATCTTCACGAGGAAGAGGAGCTGCACATGCAGGCGGAAAACTATTAAATAATCCCTGGGTTTAAGTTACGGGGGGAAACAATGACGGGCCGAGAAGCAGATGAGTGACGCGACCTGGTCACCTTCATCTCCTCACTTCCCTGTGAAATCAGCCAGGTTCCCTTTGAAATCAGCCAATCCCATGTTAATCACATGTTAAAGGACAATTAGCACTATTACAGGAGTGGGGAGAGGGGCAGGTCTGAGAACCGCTCTCTGGCAAACGCCACCCAGCATTCTGCCACATCATCACATCTCCTGGTAACATGATGATGATAACAGCAACAAAACAATAGTTCTTCATCATTATTATCCTCATTTCTGGGCATTCCCGCATGTTGTCTCTGGACAGGCAGAGGACCCCCTGGACTTTGATCTCTGACCTTAAACTGGACCAGAACCACTTCCCAACACTGCAAAGAGCCCCAGCACCACAAAAACACCAGCACCTCAGGGCCTGGTCAGAGCCTTTGGGCCCATTTAATGGGCCAGTTAGCGAGTGCCTTTCCAGTCTCTTTGCCCACAGGTCACCCAAGTGACCCTCAGCTCCCTGGAAACAGCAAACGTTCCCACGTAGGCGAGCTATCAGGGTCTCACTGAAGCAGCCTGACTTCCAGCTGAAGGGATCCTGATGTCACCCCCCGCCCTGTCATTTTAGGGCAGCGATAACCTCACGTCTACAGATCAAGAGATGTCATACCCCAATAAACACCGAAACAACATCACTGCTTCCTTTACAATAACAGCAATGCGTCCGTGCCGTTTCAAGTTCATTAGGGACAATTCCGGTGAATGTGTCTAAATGAAATCATTAATACGTTTAACAAAAAAAGCGCAAATTCTAAATGGACGCTTGTGAAATGAAACATAATGATCAAGAACGATACACATTGTGCGTTTTGCGGTTAGCAATTTGGACACAAAATGTAAAAACTGTAGGTTAAAACTGAATGTATCACCCTCGAACCCTCGCTATAAAATACCCAGCCGTGAAAACTAATTTGCTTAAGGAAAAGTGGAAACGACTTATTTAAAATTCAAGAATTTTGATTCTCAACACAAAAGCAGAATAGAAGTTATGACTGTGTTGTCACATAAAGTATTCACGAAATTTAACTCGTTGTAAACCAATAAACACGAGCTCATTGTGAAGCACAAAAGCATCAGAAAATGTATCGGCTATAACTGCATCGTAATGACCAAAATAATCAAAAGCCATATTAATACTATACATCGATAAACTTTTAAGGGACTTTAGAAAACTTTCTTTAAGCACTTAAGCGCATCCCGATCATGGTCATACAGCAGAGCTCCGTACTTAAACCAGTAGCAGTGTGTACAAAGCCAATCCAGTTAAAGTTAAAAGGTGTACTTACACAACCCATATTCCGGTGATGGTCAGGACGGGAAGACTGACGGGTAAGATAGTCCAGGGAGACATGTCCGAAGCCCGTCTGCGCCGGGGAGGGGGAAAGCCGCGCCGTCCGCCTCTTTCTCCGTCGCCAGCCGCTCGCCACTGCCTCCGTCCCGTTTACCATTTAACTTAGTAACCAGATTAGTCTACCATACACACGATGCTGGGAGAAAGCAGCAAGCCAGGCTGGGGACGCATCTGAAAAGCCCAAAATGTTTCCTGTTTTAAGACCCGTATCCCTCTTTAAGAATTCTAATCACTCCTAATAATAATAAAACGGATACCATTATTAAAAGAAGGGTGACGTGGCACAAAAGTGCAAAACAGATAATGCAGTATAAAATCAGAAAAAGCTGAGGGTGCAGGTCTGCCCGATTCTTCCCGGAAAACACAGCAAAATGGCTGATGAGAGCGTAATTAAGTTCAGCCTCTCCATGCTCCTCGCATCTTACCTGCGCCTCCCCTCCAGCGCTCCAGTAAACTTGGTTCCTCTTCTTCCTGCTCGACTTGTAGGGACGCGCCGCCTGTCTGAGGAATGCACATCTGTCACAGCGCCCCTTCCAGCGGTGCCGTCCTGCCAGACTCCACACCACGGCCAAGGTGGATGGAACTTGTCGCTCCTTTCCCGTGCAGTCGGGCGTGTTCTGGCCGCCCAGAAATCCGCCGCAATACTTCACCTCTCTCAAGTGTTTTCAGCGCTATCTGATTTCGGACGGTTATCACGAAGATACAGTGAATACACACATACACACAGATAAGACAGAAAGAAAGAGTGATAGAGCTTTGAGGGCAGATACTCCGTCATGATTAATATAAAGCACAATTTAAGAATCTAATTAGATCTCTTTAGTTCAAAATTAGATAATATTTGAAGCAAAAAGACTAGGTCTACGTATTGAACATATTCTTTCATTACAGACTGCATGTGGTAACGTATTAATATAGTCTATATATTAAAATCTTTTAGATGGAATAAAGATTCCATGCATACTAGCGCTAATGTTTATTACACGTCCCTGAAAAAAATTCCCTCAACCTAAACGAGCAGCAAAGATTATATAGTTTGAAAACGAGCTTTTACATAAGTGTACAAATTAAATTGTTTCATACAAGACAACATTCTGTAAGTTGTTTTGCCATTTTCATATGGAATAACGGGAGTTGGGATGCTTTAGATACTCCGCGTTTTCTACCACACACGTGATTTCTTTTACGAAGAACAAACGGAGACTTCAGCGTTTCCCTCCTCGGCTACATCTCATTTACCATTAGAAAGCTCGCTGTTACTTCATACCAGAATATTCCTGGGCCCCATTTCATGTCACAAGTGCTGGTTTCCTGCAACAACAGATAAGCTAGCGGCGTGGGGAGAACTTAGCAACCATTTACCACCCCTTCAATCATCTGAACCGACATTTGATCCTTCTGTTCTGGTTCCGAGGTTCTGTTTTTTTTTTTTTTTTTTTTTAGTTCACTGCGGAAATTCCTCAGATCTGTGTCAACAATGTAATACATTTTTATGCATTTACATCGTACTGCAACTTTACCGGTAATAGGCTACTTATTTTTGAAAATATTCTTTTAGAACGATCCCAAAGTGATGAACCGGTCTACCAAACTCGGTGATGGATAATCATTAACTATTTACAGCAGCTAAGGGTCGTTAGTCGTCAGCGTTTCATTTTATGCGCCTTCAGGTATGTGCCTGTTTCTTGATGATCACAGCCTTACTGTTAATTACTGCCAATTAGCACCCCAGTGTTCAAGAACAAATGCAAAGAGGCTGGAGTGATCAATGCCTTCTCTGAATTCAGATGTCGAAATGTTGATTGGGTTACCCTTCCGCTTGAGAAGCTGCGATCATAACGCCCTCATAGGGACGGCGAAATGAGCTTCTCTGTACTACTGAGGCATACCAGCCCGATGATTCGCCAAAAAGTTTATCACTCGAAGCGCTATTCAACACAGTGTGAACTAGTGACACCTATTGGTGAAAATATACAGTCACTGGCCACTTCATTAGGTACACCTCTTCAACTGTTGGTTAAGTAAAATATCTAATCAGCCAATCGTATGTCAGCAGCACAATTCATAAAATCATGCAAGTACAGGTCAGGAGCTTCTGTTCATGTTTACATCAAGCACTAGACTGAGGAAGAAAGGTGATGTAAGTGACTTTGAACGCGGTGTAGTTGATGATGCCAGACAGGCTGGTATGAATATTTCAGAAACTGCTGATCTCCTGGGATTTTAATGCAGATAAGCCGTCTATCTTATTAGGCAGGATGGAGGGCTTAAGCTAAAACATCCAGTGAGCGGCGGTTCTCTTGGTAAAAACGCCTTGTTGCTGGCAGAGCCAGAGAAGAATGGCCAGCCTGGGTCAAGCTGATGTAAAGACAACAGTAAGTCAAGTAACTGCACTATACAACCAGGGTATGCAGAACAGCATCTCTAAATGTACATGTCAAACCTTGAAGCAGATAGGCTACAGCAGCAGAAGACCAGACCGGGTGCCACTCCTGTCCGCTAAGAACAGGAAGCTGAGGCTTCAGTGGGGACGGGCTCACTTATTTCGGACAATGGCAGACTGTAAAAATGTTGACCCAGATGAGTCTTGATTTCTGCTGCGACATTCCGATAGTAGGGTCAGAATTTGCCGTAAACAACATAAAAGCCTGAATCTATCCTGCTTTGTATCAACAATTCAGGCTGCTTATAGTGGTGTAATGGTGGCGGGATATTTTTTTGGCATACTTTGGGCCCCCCAGTACCAAATGAGTCTTGTTTTAATGCCACAGCCTACCAGAATTTTGCTGCTGACCATGTCCATCTCTTTATGACCACAGTGTATCCAGCTTCTAATGGCTACTCCCAGCAGGATAATGCGCCATGTCACAAAGCTCGTATCATCTCAGACTGGTTACGTGGAACATGATGATGAGTTCACTGTACTCAAATGGCCGCCACAGTCACCAGATCTAAATCCAAAAGGGCAGCAATGGGATGTGGTGTAACGGGAGATTCGCATCATGAAGGTGCCGCTGACAGATCTGCAGCAGCTGTGTGATGCTGTCATATAAGCATGGACCAAAGTCTCTGAGGAATGTTTCAAACACCTTGCTGAATCTGTGCCATGGATAATGATGGCGGTTCTGAAGGCAATAGGGGGTCCAACCCATACTAGTAAGATGCACCTAATATAGTGGCCAGTGAGCATATTATAAGCATAATGCATGCTCACTGTGCTGACTAGCATGCACAAAAAACAAACATTTTACTATATGTGTTGGGCTTCAGTTGGGCAATAAATGTACTTCTATAACTGGAACTGATACTTTAGTAAGGACAATGCAATGTGACTGTAAGAAGTGACATTTTCAAACAATTCTTATTTAAAAACAAAAGTTAGTCATGGGTGGCATGGTGACGTAGTGGTGAGTACTGTTGCCTCGCGCCTCTGGGATCAGGGTTCGGGTTTCCACCATGGTTCCAGTCCAAAAACATGCTAAGAGGAATTGGAGTTACCAAATTGCTCAGAGGTGTGAGTGAGCTCTGTCATGAGCTGGCACCCAATCCTTGCTGTTCCCAGTTTTGCACTCATACCTTCTGGGATAGGTGGTTATAGAACATGGATGATTGGATGAAGTTATTTCGCTGTATTAAGGCTTAACAGGTTTCTCATTTTAAAAACGAATATATGTCCAAACGTGAGAATATTGTCTCTTTCTTTGTGTTCTTAGTTTTTTAGGTAGAAAAGGAAGCATAACAAAAAAGAACAACTTCAATTATTTCAACAATTTCCCCCTTGGGATCAATAACATTTATCTTGTCTTAATAACTTCTCCAGCCAAAATCTCTCAATAGTGACCTCTTCGACACGACACTCAAAATCTTCACACCAACCAAAACAACCCACAAAACGCATGGGGCTTCACATACTTGTATTTGCATCCCGTTGGGAAGCAAAGTCTTGTTTGTTGTCAATCGCGTGATTCTCTGAGAACAATACAAGCCTCGAAGCAGGAGTCTTCCCTTTGTACGCAATACGCGCCTCTGAGTCTTGCTTTCAGGCATAACATCACTTCTCATGACTTTTATTCACCTTTGTTCTCAAAGACAGACAGCTTAATTACCTGATCAACGGGTGCTTCCCGTCCCCTAGTGACAAGTGAGTAATGCTGAGAGTGAGTCTCAGTCGTGCATGGGTAGTGGCTCTCTATTGCACACCCCAGCAACCTGTGACTAAAATGATGGCTACGGTGCCATGAATGTAAGCAGACTGGAAACCGCCCATATATCATTTTTTTGGTTTTGTTCCTACGACTTCACCTATTGAAGATGCCAGTCTGGTGCTTCCTGAAATGTGCTCCTTGAGACCTTCTTTAAAAGCCATTGGCTTGGACCACGTTGTATGTAGGTAGAGCTGGACGGGCTATCTGGCATACCATTCTCCAGGTGGGTTACATAAGAACATTAGAACATAAGAAATTTACAAATGAGAGGAGGCCATTCGGCTCATCAAGCTCGTTTGGGGAGAACCTAACTAATAGCT
>JAODKC010000045.1:2366626-2397364 GCA_026777985.1 Mormyrops attenuatus | reverse complement strand
TGACCAGGACCACACCCCTAAATGCATTGAAGCAACTGCCATGTGATTGGTTGCTTAGATAATTGCATTAATGAGAAGTTGAACAGGTGTTCCTAATAATCCTTTAGGTGAGTGTATTTAAGTGTTTTATATGTCCTGAAAAAGAATCATTCTTCTGCATTGTGGCATGTTACGGCACAGTCACGCGATGTTACACCACATATCATGCGCGTGTTATGCCACAGTCATGTGCATGTTACGCCACAGTCACTCACATCTTACGCCAGATGTCATGCGCTGCTGTCATGCCAGTCCTGCATCACCCATTGTGTGATCTTACGCTCAGCCAGTGGTAGGTAGCCCTGAATCTTAAACAGGACAGTGAACATTGGCCTTTGCTCAGTCGTCCTCTTTGCTCTTAGGTCACAGGGCTTGTAGCTCTGCTTGATTCGGCGTGTAGTTTGAGGGGCTCGGTTTCGCTTGTTGGTGGTATTCCTGGATTTATCTTACAGTTCCCAGCGTTATCATGGGCTTTGTGGTTTCGGGTGCCTGCGTCTTGACGCTTCTTGGTTGCTACTGTCTTGTCCTTGGTTGCTCAGCTTGTATTTTTTTCGGTTTGCTGTGAGGACTTTTTGTGTTTTGTGTTTGAGTCCCACGTCCTGTTTCCTGTTCCTGGTTCTCCAGCCCTCTGTGCCTGAGTCGGCTTTTTGTGCTCCTCAGTCTGGGGCAGCCCATCCAGTCAGCAACCCCAAGACCAGGGACAGGAGACCAGGCATTATGGATGGATGGGGGGTCCAGTTTGGGGGGCTTTGGTTCACACTACGTTTTGCAAGGCTGAGAAGCGTGTTTTTAACTGAGTGCTCTGAGCCACTGCAGTGACAGATGAGCTGGCACTGTTACTTGATATTTTATGTCATAACTGAAGTTATAATTTCAGGTCAGAGGATTAAGCCGAGTGAAAAAACATCTCCAGTCTCACTGCAATGAAAGATCTGATCATAGAAACTGATAGACTTACATAGCCATGAAATGTCATTACATTCTTATTTATGTAGCAGACACTTGTTCAAAGTGATGTACAAGTGAGGATCAGTGATCAAGGACAGGGGCATTCCGGGAACAACTGGAGTCAAGGGCATTGCCCAGGGGCCCACCGGTCACACGATTACTCCGCTGGGATTTGGACCCACAACCTTCCGGACAGACACACACCCATAACTCCTGAGCTATTTTCTACAGACAGCCAGGATAAGCTGCCAGAAACACATCAGGCTCCTCTTAAAAGCCTCAGCCATGCTGTATGTGTGAAAGCGCCACAGGGCTGATTTATGACCCTGCAGATCAACTGGCCCCCAGGTAGGAGGCCGTAACAGCTGCTGTTCCCCCTTCTTGCCAGGACTCGATGCGCAGTGTGGCTCAGATCAACAACGCATTTATGAATTAAAATTTCAATGTTTATAACCTAAATAGCCCATCAGCTATCTGTTAATTTTATTTTTTTAAAACAACATGGCCTGTTATCTATCACCTGGAATGTGTCCTATGGTTGTGGAGTGATGCACAGTGAATGTGTGTGTCTCTGATCTCTGCGGTGGGGGGCAGGCTTGGCTCTATGGGGTGAGGCGAAGGGTCTGCCTCCATGTGGCCCCTAGGGAGCTGGTGGTTAAGGGCCTTGCTCAAGGGCCCATGGACCTGTGACTGCTCCACTGACAGTAAAAAACTGAAATTCCTATCAGCAGGGGTAAGAAAACTGCCCAGGATTGAATCTGGAGCTCTGATGGAGACTAAAGGAGCTTCAAACCATCACACCATGTCTGTCTGCTGCAGTCTTAGGAATGCAGATTAGGGATCTGTGTTTATATCCAGAAGGGTGTGGGTTTCAAGTCCTTTGAGAGCAGCATAATCATATTTACTGGGCTCTTGTGCTGGGCCAACTGCTTTGGGGTCTGCGGGTTCAGACTGACCCTGCTCTCGGACCCAAAGCTTTGGACAAAAGCTAAATGAATAAAAAAAAACCTTCATTAACCAAGTTCAAACCAAGGAGCAACGGAATGAGCAAATAAGTGCAGTGCAGGCCGCTTGCTTGTCAGGCTGATTTTTGAGAATCCAGTGTTCACAGGGCTGGGCCTGCTCACTGTAAGGTTGTGCAGATAAGTTGAGTTGGACTCAAGCGACAAGCTGAATGGGGATGAGACTGTAGGACAAATATATTGTCAGGGGAGATGCAAACAGAATCTGGGAAATTTAGCTAGACAAGAGTTTAGAGAACAAACCAAAAGAGTCAGGAAAACAGAAGCACAAACCCCAAATACCACCAGCAGATTGAGAACCAGACTGAACAGGTGCCCAGAAATGAACAAGAAAGCATTGACCAAGTTTTGAGTGATCTTAAGCAGGTTATTTAACTGATAGATTATGGTAGGTGTGACTGATTACTGGGTGAATCTGTTTCTGATACAGAAAGCAGACCTACGTATCTTATTATGTAGTGTTCGAGGTCATGAAAGAAGTGGTCCTCGTGGGAACAGGGCGTCTTTGCTGTTGACACATTCAGGATTTTCATAACTATGCTGCATACCAAGGGACCTGGGTCTGTAAGTGTGTACCGGGCCAGGTTTACTTTAATACTGGTATGTAACATTAACCTGGATGCCATATTTGAGTTTGTGAAGGCTTCCTGGGCACCCCAGAGAGCAGACCTCACGCACCCCACAGACCTGCTTAGCTAGTGCCTGTTCTCCATAGGGAAGGAACCGCTTTTCCAGGTCAGCAAGACACAGAAATGCAAATGTGGGAACGCATCTGTCAAGCTTGCAGCGACGGCTGTTTCAGCCAGGTAAGGTACAAAAGTTCAAAACCCGATCCTTGCATGAATTCCCCTGCAGCACGAATGAAAAAATAAACCTCTAAAGTTCCGTTAACTTTTACAATTATCTGTTGCGTGTTTCATGCTCTTTGCTCCCTGACTCTATAAGGTTTGACCGATTGTACTGAATATTAATATTCTTTAAATTGTTGAGGTCTCGCTAGCTTGGCAGGCGATCTGAAAATTCCGCTACGGATTGTTGGCAAGAGGTTACCTTGCACATTACTGATTATACATGATAAACCCGTCACACCTGAGTATTGTTCGGCAAGTGGGGTGCAGGACGTGTTGGTGCTGGTCGGGACACCGTGGGAACAGTGATGTGGGTGAAGACGTGTGTCATTCGTTAGGGGTAAGGGGGTCGTGCATGTTCTACTCGCAAAATCAGTAGCAAGATCGTACAGCAAAGAGTGGAACTGTCCGTTTCAGGACCACGCAGTCTTGCAAACACAGAGACAGACGGACAGACAGAGACAGACAGACACCCAGTCACACGTGGCCATAAACGCTGGCATGCACAGCCACTGAGAGAGACACACACGGCCAGGCAGGCGCGCACAGCGCGCTCCCCCAGCCCGCATGCGGTCTGCAGTGAGCGCGGCGTTATGCGGTAGGCGGGCGGCACATGCTGTCGGAGGCGCCGGCGGACGCTGCGTCCCGCACACACACAGCTCCGTCTCGGTAAGTCGAAAGCCGAGTACCCACTGCTTATTGTTGTATTGCAGGGCACGGGCATCATCTCGTTTTGTAGCCCCAGCCGTCTGCCTTTTTACCGATTTCATTTAATTTACTGGCATGGTTATACAGCAGCGCTTCATTCACTCTCCTTACCCATGTACTGCTTATGTGTAAACAGACTGAATATCGATTATCGCTATAATCCGACATCGAGGTGAATTTGTTGCAGTCAAACTAATTACTTTTACTTGATAGTGGGAAAGGAAGCATGTATTGCAATGCAAGCGTAGTGAATCGTGTTTGACATACTAATATAATAATGTGAAACGATAAGGTTTATCCCTCCGATTAACTTCTGTGTGATATGACCGGTGCGCTGTCTAATTCGTCAGCATGGACCTAAATAGCGGTGCATGCATTCGTGTCATCCGTCTCACGACACGGACGCGGGGCATGGCATCGCGCTTTCCGGTGCAGCCGGATCATTTCCTCAGTGGTGGTTAAATTTCATGTTGGTGTGTGTTGGCTGTTTTATGGAGGTATATGCGGGGCGATACCGACACCCTGAACATGTATAAGCCGTTGACTGGCTGTCCTGTCCTGTCCCGTCCTCGGGTGGGTAGCAGGTAAGACAGCCGCAGCGACCCATGTGCCCGCAGGATGCCTGCGGGGCTGTGGTGGGTGAATGAACCCTGTTTGGGGGGGGTCAGTGCGGGCGCTGGACACGATGGACACTGGACACGTGTGATGAGCAGACTTGGCCCGTTTTCTTGCTGGTCGGGGGGTGGTGGTGGATAATGTCAGTTATGAGATATTGTGTCTGGCAAGAGATGCTTCTTCATCGGCTGTGTATCCTGGGGCAAAAAAATAAAATCCCTCCCCCATAAATGTCAGCATAAAACACACGTCTGCTTACAAACACACACATAAATGCCCTGCTACTTGTGGGTGTGCTAAAATGCGACGCCCGTTGGCTGTTCTCCTTCACAGGGTCCTGCTCCTTTGGGAAGAGCATGTCCCTGGATGGCTGACCTTGGTCAGGAAACGCATTTCTGGTGTGGAAATAACACAAAAATCCCCCCAAAAGGCGATTGGGGTTAAGGGTCTTACTCAAGCGTCCAGCCATCTGCTGCCCTTGGGATACAAATCAATAACCTTCTGATTACTGGCACAGAGTTCTAACCCACAGAGCCACACACTATTTGCACACTCGCGTCACCTAAACTCAATTTACCAAGCACACAATTTCCGTGGTCAGACAGTCTTTCAGTGTCTTGGGCTATCAGACGGTACTGTCTTATCGTCCTCCTCCATCTTTGCCTTCCTCCCCCCCGGACAGCTCTGTCAGTGTAGGGCCCTGTCTCCGACTCATGAAGAGTCACTTGAGGCCTTGCTGGTTCATTGCTATGGTGGCTAAATTAAACCTGAACTAATTCAAGGCTACACAGAAACCAATGAGGCCAACATAGGTGTGATCCACGGTATCAATCATTCTAAAATAGCCAGACACGTTTTTAATTTGGTCATTAGAAGCACAGGAAGTCAGTGTAAAATGACCTGTCGTTTCTGAGCATGGGGCCGTGCAATTATAAGACAGAAAGCAGAGAGTTGGGTATTTCCTGTCCAAGGTTTCTTTTTCCGACACCTGTCTTGTGTAGCGCCTGTCACAGAAAGACAGAAAGAGGAGATAGTGGTATTGTGTAAACAGTGCTAATTACTTTATAGGCTGTCCTGCTCTCTCAACACACTCCCGATTTCTGGTGCCAGGTCTTAGACAGCCCGGCGCAGGATTGGATCGAACACTGTTGATGAACTTGGATTCAAAAAGCGGGAAACATTAGGTCTGTCTCACAAGGAGGGAGTAGGTTCTTGGTTTGGTCTGCTGTAGGGTGTTTGTGAAGGGTTCCTTGTCTCCAGGAGTAGCTCAGGCTGGTGGATCTACTTAGACGCCTGGGAAAAAATCTATTTATTTATAAACATGGGTCTATAAATACCCATTAGACCGACTGCTTGACTCTGAGCCGTATACAGTTTTACAGCTGATGATGTGTGACATTTTTAAGAAGAATGAGCCACACTTTAAAGTGGCTCCCATGACACATTATAACACAGATCAACCTGTGCGAGGAAATATGAGGTTCGGGGGTCAGAATACTGGGAAGGAATCACAGTAACGCAGGCTAATTACCGTCATGCGATGGTGAAAACGGTGTCACCTTCCGTGAGAGCTGAATTAAGTGTGGATGGGCTGGGGCGACATCCTGCCGTAGCCAGACGGCCGTATTTCAGTTCTCCCACCCTGCTGTGCTGACGCTGCTGGAGAGGGCGGTCCTGATGATTTGCTGCAATCCCCTGACCAGCATATCTGTGCCTTACATTTCCAGAGTCTGCTTTTCTCCATGTTCTGTGTTCCAGGTACTACAGAACTCATAAAGTCACCCTCAGGACATCGAGAGCTTTTAATGTGGAATCAGAGGTACCCACACCTCAACTGAACAAGTTAATTGCCTGTTCTGGACAGGGAAGTGTACAGGGGCGGGCCACAGGGGCACTGGCCCCAGCTGAAAGCTGATTGGCCCCTGGAGTGCACCCTCCTTTATTGCTCACTGATTCAAGACACATCATTGGCTAATGGTAAGGCTGGCCCGGCTCGATGAATTAAAGGCCCTCTTATGGCCCACATCTTAAAAATCCCTAGAATCTCCACTGGGTCTTATGTGTGGGTCTTTAATGTAGTATTAGTTTGGAGTCTTTTGTTTGTTCCCCCTTGAGTCAGCCTCCTGGCCACAGGGGCACCGTAGCGGCAGAGAGTGATAAGCCGATTCGCTTAAGTCGACTTCATCAGAAGAGCTCCGTGGAGAAAACTATGAGATAAAGATATAAATCCTGGACATCACAGGAAGCTGCTGTCGACTTGCTGGCTGGCTTTGTACCGGGCCCGGTGTTTGACAGCCTTGGCGTTTGTTTGGCCTCTGCGCGGGGTTCTGCCAGAGATTTTGGACTCCATGAAAGCATCATATTGGGCTGCCTAACCTGACCATGCTCCTGTCACTTTGTGACCCTGGGAATCATCCTAAATTCCCTCCCTATATGGCACCCCTGCCTCTGTGGGCTGCTTCGTTAATCTCCTGTTGCGGTTCGACTCTAACCGATGATCACATGTTCCTGAATTACCACGATTTGACACGGCTGGATCTACCTTTTCATGGGCCCAATACTTTATTTATTTATTGAGGTTCTCCTAGACTAAGACATTTGCTGATCATCTCGCTTCCTCTGTTAGACAGTTAATCCGGGGGCCCATGCAGCCACCTGTAGCCGGAGCCGGCCCTGTTTGAAAGCCGCCATCTTGTGATCACGGCCCACACAGTCGCTTGCGTGATGCAGGTTGCGGCCTGGCCCTTGTGTTGTGGCTCAGTTGCAGAGATGCAGGGTCAGAAATAGAATTTCAGATATGCAAATGGATTAGAGCCCCCCCCACCGGTGACGTGATAAACTCCAGTTTCCACTGCCTGGAATCTTCTGTCATGAGTGAGACCAGGCGAAAGATGGTGGTCAGCCAGGCGACCTTCATACACAGCTGGATAAGCACGGCAACAGCTGGCCAGCAGCAGGCACAGCTGGTTAATAATAGGCAGTGTAGGTGCAGCGGCTCCGGAACAGTCCCGGCTTGTATGTGTGTCCTGCTTTTGGTGGTGATCAGCTTTTCGTGCTAATCCTTGGGGAAGCCTTCGTGAAGGGTGATTTTTGTAAGAGCGTTCCCATCCCCCCCAAGAGGTCCAGAGATGTGTGATTAAGCATTTTATCCATCTTCTGAGGAGGCCTCACCTTTGTCCCGCCAGTTAACTGTTTGGGGGGGGCGCTGGGGTAACCGCATGACTGTCCATTCCTGTCCCATACAGTGGATTACTTGTTTGGAATTTTTTTGAAGAATTGAACTTTTTTGAAGTCACCTCTGGCAGGACACCAGACTGGGGCGTGTTGTTTGCCTCTTTCCCAGGCTGCTCGCCGACTTACGCCCAGCATTACAGGCATGTTTTGTCCCAGTGTCTTAAGCTGTGAAACATCTGGCTGGTTTCATGTCCTTGCACTGCCTTCCCCATTCCTCCTGATTAACTGCTAAAGCTTCGCTCAAGGGTACAACAGCAGTTGTTCCTTAGCCAGTTAACCAGCTGCCGATGTTGGGACCTTGAATCTGCATGTCCCTCATATCTGAGAAATACAAGCTTACATCTATTGGCACCGACTGCGAAACAGTCCAGCAACCGTTACAGAAGTTGTTGGGTAAAATCGTCTGGAGGTGATTCTAAGCAGTCACTGGAAATTTAGGCTGCAGAAAAGTGGCCATATTTCCCTCAGTTTTGCTGTGTCAGATCAACTGGGCCTTTCAGCCTCATTGAGCTCTCCGCCATGGTGATTTTTGACGTCACAGCCTGTGATTTTGCCCAGCACTGTTTACTTAACACCTGTCCCAGGCCACTGGAAGGTTTATTGGCTTTAACACTCCCTCTCCCACAAAATAAAATAAATCTCCGAGATGTCTGAATGAGCTGCCCTTCTGTTGACAAGTTATTGCTAAAAACAGATGATTCGTCATGCTACTGAAGTGCTGAGTGTCGACTTTTTCGGCAGACAGAACGTCCCAACATAGCAGCACACAGCAATGCCTGCCGTCAGTTTCTACACTTAGATTCGCTTTTCTTGGTTCGCTTATGTCAATATTTATTTATTTACAGTGACATGTTCAGGGAAATGGGGGGTTACGTTACTTAAATGAAGAGAAAAGATGTAAGAATCTTACAGTTTTCTTGTAAAGCATTTGTTCAAAGGAAATATAACCATTTTGTAGCTAAAAAGACAAAATGTACTCACATCTTGGGGGATTTTGAATGTTATTCAGCTGCGCTGGTGTCGATGTTTTTCTGTGACCCTTGAGGCTGGTTGCCAAACCAGTCCCATCTTGCCCTGCGGCAGTGGGCGTCGGTCTCTCTTCCTGCCAGCAGGGGAACAGGCCTTGCACCTCACCCCCCCGCCATGAGTCTGTGCTGCAGAGGTGCTTAGGGGATGGCCCCGCTCTCCCATATGTCCTGTCTCTGAAGGATAAACCTTCCACCCCCCCTCCCCCCACCTTGTTCAAACTTCAGAGACTGACATTGAAACTGTTGTACTCCATCTGGTGCCCCCCAGCACCCCCCCCAAAAGTGCTCCTTTGTGCTGTTTATTGGGGGGGGAGGTGGAGGCTGAGGAAAGCTGTGTGAGCTGATTTGTTGGTGCTGCGGGGAGGCGGGGGGGACTGTGTCTGTGTCTGTGTGTGTCCGTGTGTGCGTGTGTCTGTGTGTGGGTGTGTCTGTGTATGTCTGTGTGTGTGTATATGTGAGTGTGTGTGTATGCCTGTGTGTGTGGTGTGGGTGTGTGTGTCTCTGTATGAGTGTGAGTGTGTCTCTCTGTGTGTGTCTGTGTGTGTGTGTGCCTGAGTGCAGTGCGCAGTGCGTGTCCTGCGTCACGCTGTGCTGAGAGCCTCCATGCCCCCCCCCGTACCCTCTATGGCCCCCTGCTGCCATGTGGGCTGCTCGGTGATGTGCTCATGGATGGAGGACAGGCCTGTCACACCCCCAGTGGCCCCCCGGCTGCCCCCACGCTGCGGAACTGATCTCCTGTTTCACAAGTTTATTGTGTCTCCTGGTTACACTCTGGGTTCAGCTCACGCTGTTGTTGTCTTGTGATCTTAATGGAAGATGAGATTCACCTCGTTCCCCCATCCCGGTTTCTCCGCTGGATCTGCCCCCCCCCATCTCAACTCAGCAATGTGTTGGTGTCCAAGTAAAGCCCGGCATGACCAGCTGAGACATTGTGAATTAGACTCACTGCATGATGAATTCATTGCTTACATCTGTGACTAGCAATTACTGACAGAATCACTGTTACGCTGTTAATACATTGTAACTCCAGTTGTTTGTTGTGCTATCGATAATCCTGGTTAACAGTGGGGTTAGTGATAAATCAGGTTAACAGTAGGGTTAGTATGAAACAATATTTGTCACGTATACACAGGTATACAGTGAAATACTGCTCTATAAGCAGACTGTACTGACATATACTATATAAACATATGCATCACATGGACTGTACTCTATAAACAGACTGCACTGTGCACTTAAAGTTAACGAAATATGAATTAAAAATTACAACAAAAAAATATATGTCTAGACCCCTGTTCATACGGCAGCAGAGCGGAGAGCCAGCTGACCCTGGGCCTGTCCTTGCTCTCCTGGCTCAGCAGACACTTCATTAAATTCTTTTTGCGCTAGTTTGTGATCTGAATAATTGAATTATCTGCGGTGAGTAGAGGCCCGATGTCTCTGTGTTGCCGGGCCCCGGACACGGTATCTGCGGCCGTAGGTGGAGCTAGCACCCCGGTCTTGCTGCCTCACTTCCCCTCCTTGCTGTGATCTTGGCCGCGCCTTGTCATCCTCAGCACAAACCGCGGCCAGACACCGGAGGTATGAGATGCCGGCACCGCTGGGCAGTTTTGAGCGTGAATTCATTCTGCCTTCCGGCCATGGGGTGACTGCTCGTGAGTGCAGCGCTGCAGCAGACCCGGGGTGTGGTGGGTGGTGCGGACGGTGCATGGGGGGGGGCAGTATTAGCACGCCAGTCACGCATGAGTGCCTCACAAACAGAGAAGCAGCATCTCTCTCTCCAAAACTCAAGCTCAGCTGGTCAGTAAGTGTCAGCTTGTGTGTCAAATTTGTGTTTCAGTTTGTGCGTGACAGTTTGTGACTGTTTCTGTGTCTGTTAGTTAGTGTGTGTCAGGTTGCGTCAGATGCGGCATGCGACCCTGCAGGGTTGGACTGTATCTGTGGTGTGTCTGTGATTGGCAGGACACTGGATCAAATCCCCTGCCTGAATAGTGATGTCATCTGAATAGTGAATAACTGAATAGTGATGTCATCTGAATAGTGAATAGCTGAATAGTGATGTCATCTGAACAGTGAATAGCTGAATAGTGATGTCATCATTGGACCATAGAGTGAGGCCCTTAACTCCGAATTGCTCTAGGAGGACTGGCTGATCATGCTCACTAATCCTCAGTTGTACATTGCTTTGGACCATAGTGCCTGCTGGATAAATCTAATGTCAGTGTGTGTGTGTGTGTGTGTGTGTGTGTGTGTGTGTGTGTGTGTGTGTGTGCTGGAGTGGAGCTGCATTTAAACATGTGTATTAACGACCTTGGGCGCTGGCTCTGGGAAGGGGCGTTTTCTTAAAAAACAACTGATTTTGTTTTTGCCCTGCACTGGCTTATTGATCTGTTCTGCATCCATGACATCTGTGCATTGTTGTGAAATATCATGGCTGCTTCCTCCATCCTCCATCTTTTGCTGTCTTTTAAAATTCCTCCCTAGCAGCTGGACCCTGTGCCGCCTCATTGACTCTCCTAAGTAAATATTGCTCTGTGTTTGTCTGTCCCTTCAGTTCACCCTATTACCCTGTTTAATTTTTTCCGTCTTTCTAGCTACATATATCTGCCATCCTACATACTTGCTTAGTCTTCCTGTTTGTCAGTCTCTTTCTCTCTCATTCTCTCTTTGATCTGTGCATCATTCTAACCCTAACCAGTCTTTTACTTCCTCTCTGTCGTTTGATCTGTGTGTCCATCACTCTAGCTGAATAATTCCTAGAATGTAACTCACCAGCCCCCTCTCTCCTGCTTCTACTTTCCTGGTCAGTTAAGTTTGTGTTCATACCCTTATAGCTCTCTTAGAAGCCAGCTGCTGGTACCATTGATCCTAGATAGCACCCCTGGGGGAACATTTCAGTGTCTGGCTTGGCTGTGCCACAGTCCTTGTTCCCTCTTAAGCCCGTGACCAAAAGCTTAGTGTCTTGCCCTCTGCTTACATGCAGTTCATATAGCTTCTGGGTAACATGCAGTGATCTGCTGGCCTGGTATTTTACTGTGCAGCTCTGCAGTTGTGTACCCAGTGTATGGCCTGTGTCACTGCTGCAGGTGAACCACACCTTGTGTGGTCGTGTCCTTTTCAGTGTTCCAAGATAATACCGTCTGTAAATGATCAAGTTTTCAGCCTTTTTGTGGATGCTTGCAGAGTACTGTAGATGAAATGTCCTGTCCCAGCTTGCAGCCTCTCTGACAGAGCAAAGATCAGACCTCAGGTACATCCAAAGTCAGTCAAATGTTTTTATTTCCACCAAGGAGGTCCAGCTTGGGTCCACCTCAGCCCTGCAGTAAATACGTCCACATAAACCCTGCTGCCCTTAAATGCCCCCCTCCCCCCCACTGAATATACACCTCTCAGCATAATGCCAGTTCCCTTCATCACGACCAGCACCTCACGCCACCTTCACAGCTTCTTTCCTGTAGCCATCCAGCTCCTTTATAAACTCACCTAGCATCCCAATAATTCTGTCATCCCGGTGTTATCCATTCACCCAGGAACAATTTCCTTCTTCCCATGCCTGGACATTTCTCCTCCTGGTCTATTTGCACTGTATTGGTATGCTTACACTACAGTGTACAACTGATTTTGTTTTTGCCCTGCATTGGCTTATTGATCTGTTCTGCATCTACAACACCTGCGCATTGTTCCTAGCACACTGCTTCCCTTGCACTTTGCACTCTGTTTCCTGTAAATTTGTAGTCTCCCTTCTACACATTTGTAGGTACTCCTGTGTATCTTGTTATATTGTGCTGTACAGTACTTCATTTTGGGCACTGAACCACAATCATTCTGGTATGTTCGTTGCATACTGGCAGCAAAGTGCACTGAATCTTTTGTTTGGCTTCTCAGGTTTTCTTCTCACAATTCCAGTGAAGACAAGCCTTTATAGAGACATTTTCTATGAGTTCATTGCGTTGCCGTTGGATAGAGGCTTCCAGAACTTTCTTATTTACATACCTCCAGGGAGATGGAGGCTGAGGATTGTGGGTATCACAGGTACATTTTTAACGTGACTGTCTTAGCTGGAATTGGGCTGCTGAGCAGCTCGCCTTCTCCTAGCGCAGAGTGACGTCCGCATGAGTCATTCCGGCACCTTCCGTGTGGCTGCCGCAGTCTTCCAGCTGCAGTCTCAATGAGCGTCAGGTGGCACACAGGAGCTATACAAAGTGGGTCTCCCTGCCGCCTCTACCCCGACGTCCCTTATGGAAAGCCTGCTTTTGTGTCACAATAAGCATTTTTTTATATATGATCAACCTGCATGTTGTTTATATAAACAATACTTGCATACATAACTGATGAGAGAGTAACAATGACAAACAACTCGTACAGTGATATGAGAGTAATGATGACTGACAGCTCGTACAGTGATATGAGAGTAACAGTGACTAACAGCTCGTACGGTGATATGAGAGTAATGATGACTGACAGCTTGTATGGTGATATGAGAGTAATGATGACTGACAGCTTGTACAGTGAAATGTGTCATGCAGTGAGGCAAGATGGCGAACACGGACACGGAATCAGGTATTCAGACAAACAAAAGAGGACTTATTAAAGGTATGAACAAAAGCAGATCACGGGGGATCAAAAGGGAGAGACTTTCGACCTGAGCACACGACGCAACACAATGTTAATGACAGACCTGGGACTCACAGGACAGGGAAGCTTTTATATACAAGGATAACGAGGGGGCGTAACGAGAGGTGGGTGCAGTGGATTACATGAAGGCTGGAACGAGAGATAAGGAGCAGTGGATGTGGCTTGTTAGAGCAATGCCAGAGAGGAGACACAAGGATCTAGTGAGGCAGGACATGACATATAGTATGAGAGTAATGGTGACTGACAGCTTGTCCAGTAATACAAGAGTAGTGATGACTTGATGCAGGTGGGGGATGCTTGAGGTTTCTTCTGCTCTGACTGGTCTGATTGGAATGTGTTCTGTTTCTTACAAAGAAGTCTTAACCTTACACTCGTCCTGTTGAGGATGTTAAACATTTTTAAGAAGTTGTGATTTGACAAAAATGACATTTGTGTATGAGCCATTTATTTGGGTTCAAACATAAGATAAACTTCCCTGGAGTCCTGTAAGTGGCAGCAGGGTGATGCAGTGGTTACCACTGTTGCTTCACATCTCTGGAACTTGGGTTCAAGTCAAGTCTCTGCTGTGGCTCCATGTGCGCGGCGTTTGTATGTTCCCCATGGGTTTTCCGGTTTCCTCCCATACTCCAAAAACTTGCTGAGCCTAATTGGAGTTACCAAATTGCCCATAGGCATGATTTTGTGAGTGAATGGTGTGTGAGTGAATGGTGTGTGAGTGAATGGTATGTGAGTGTGCCCTGCGATGGGTTGGTGCCTGATCCTGGGTTGTTTCCTGCCTTGTACCTATAGGCTCTGGACCCCCCATGACCCTTAGTTGGACGAGTGGTTTCAGGAAAAAGGATGGATAAAATTATTATATATTGCATATTAATATATATTAATATATATTGCAGCCTATATGTTTGGCTGGCTTATGCTTAGATCTGTCTTGTGTGTGTCTGGGTAAGGAGGGTAAAGAGATGAAGGGTTAGTGATTATCTTCCAGTGCATTTCATTTTATCTGTTGAGCTCTTTAACAGTTTCATCTGCCAACACACTATACTATTGTTCATTTGTTCACTGTCAAACTCACTTGTTACTGGTTTATCAATAAATTCATCCCCTGTTTCAGATTGACATATTCACCATCTCGAGTTTTTGTCATCTGAAGTAAAAGTCTTGTTTCTGAGCAGAACTTTTTTGTTTGCAGAAGATTAAAAATCCCAAACTTTATAACTTGCCTTTACCTGGAGCTGTAATCCACCATAGCTGTGAGACAGAGCCCCACAGGTCTAATTTTGCTGTGGTTTCGCAACAAATAGCAATGCATCTGTTAGCTTGGCCAATGGCCTGCATAACGTGACAGCAGGTATTTGTTTCGTCTGCCCACCAGTACACTCGCTTGTACCGTCTCCAGCACTCTGATCTCTTTCTCTACTTGCTTTTTTGGACAGGAGCCTCCTTTCCCCTGAACATGGATGATGACGCCTCTTCGACTGTTGGAACAGAGAGCAAAAAGCAATAAAAATCACAGAGTGATTGGTCAGATAATAAAATGATTGTCAGAAAAAATAATAATTGAAGAAGAAAGAGGGTAACCATCTCTGTAGCGTTTCAGGGTCATGTCTGATGGATGTGAGGGCACTTAACGCCAAGGCACAAAAGGCCCTCCCGGAATGTCAGCGCAGGGAATGGAGATCCTGGCTCTAAATTCAGGTGCCCTTGAAAGGCAAAGAACTAAACACATGGTCAATGGTGTCAATGGACAGAACTTTAGTCCTACTGGGTCTCGATCCAAGCCCCGTGGAGTCAAGTTCCAACCCCATCCTGTAGACAGCTCTGGCACTCACAAGCAAAAGTTGCCAAATAGCGGGGATGGCTGCTTTGCGTCCACGGCGCTACAGAACGGCACAGACAGAAAGTTCGGAGACCCAGGCGTACCTTCTGGTGAGATTCGATTGCCAAATGTGGTGTCATGCAAAGAAGGACTGCGATCTGTTGTCACCTTCAGTTACATCAAGAAGGCCAGCATTAAGACAATTGGAAGCCCCCAGGGACTATTGCGCCACAGCTCCGGGAAAGCCAACGGAATGGAAAGAATGTGCCGGCCCAAGGAGGAGAGGTTAACACCTCGTAAGAGGCTGAGCAACCCCTGGCTCAATGGTCCTGACTTGCCATGCGGCTCCAGCCCAAAGCTGTCCTATATGGCCTCCAGGGGCCGGCAGGAGAACCCCACAGACATCCGCTGCACCCCCCTCGAGGCCATAGGTCGAGCTGCCACACAGAGAGCCCTGAAGGAGTTTGGGTCCCCTCAGCTGAGGCTCAAGGTCGCCAGAGGGCTCTGTGGCCATAACTCTATGCACCAACATCACCCACGCTGTCTGTCATGGTCAGGCTCCCCTGGCCTGGTGCGACGTACTGACTTACTGCCAGTTGGCCCACATGCCAAAAGAGACCAGCCAAAGGCCACATCCAGCTTACCCAGAAGTCTGGCTACCAACCACCTACCTGGCCGGTCCAATCCAACTGTGGCAGTCTCTTCCAGAGTCAAGTACCAGGTGTCTAAAGATGCACAAAAGCAGACACTATCTAAGAGTGCCGTGCCCCAGCCAAACAAACCAGCTTCCACTCCTCATGATGCATCTGCAATGAATGGTACACGCATTCCAAGTCCTGTACCAGGGTCTGGCTGCAGTGCTTACTTGAGCTGCAAAGCTGACCTCTGTGTGGGTGAGAAATCAGAGGGAGGAATGAACCAGCTGAGCGGTACGAAGGTCGGCAATACAACTAATACTCCAAATTTGGCTCACAAGATAGCCATGGAAGCCACAAAGCTATCTGCCAAATTCACAGAGGTCAGGAGGTCTTCTTTACCCAATGCTTTAGCGGACGCTCTTCCATCAGGGAATACACAGCTGACAGGGAGCCAGTCGCAGGACTCGAACCAGAACCAAAAACCTGAACAAGACAGAGGACCACACCAGACTCCGATGAATATCCCGGTTCATGGCCACCAGCTACCTGAAAGTGACAACATGGCAGATGGTATTCCCCCGCAGGGTCCTCCATCATTTTTATATATGTGTGATGGAAACTCTTCAGTCATGCAGAGAGAGGAGAAAGATCGCAACACTGATGTGCAGTACTGCCAAAAACCTGCCCTGCACGGGGGAGACCCCGGGGTCTCCCCTGCCATGCCATCCCGGCTGCATCGCTTCCGCCCGCGTTGTGGGGAGGTCAGCTCTCCCGTGAGGGATCCAAGGCTGCGATGCGTTGAAGCCCGGCTGACAGACAGCCCCACTCCCCATCGTCATCGGCTGCCACAGTACACCAGGGGGGGTTTGTCACCTTCCACGGACAGACGGCAGGAGGGTAGGAGCGACAAAGGATCAAGGAATAGCCTGGAGACGGCCCGGTGCGTCTTCCTGGGCCAGAGTGCTGAGAAGCCCGGAGCAAGCCGGACATCCAGAGAGCAAGAGGCGGAGGAGATGAAGGCGGAGGATGGCAATCCATGTTCAGGACCCCAGGTTCGGCAGAATACGCTCAGTGCCTCACCCCTCTTGCTGCAGAAACAGGCAGAGTTTAAGAAGAGAGAGGCTCTGCTTTTGGGCCCCATCCTGCTGGAGTGTACCCAGGCTGGGCTTCCAGTTACCTCACACCTACCTGATGGCCATGAGGCAGAGGGGCTCCCAGAGGGTGAAGGAAATGGTGTGCAGGCGTCCTCGCAAAGCTCCAGTGGCGTGACGGGCAGTCTGCTGGACGGTGACAGCTTCTCCAGCCAGTCCAGCCCAAGGGCCAGCGAGACAGGGAATGGATCCTCAGCAATACAGGTGCAGGGCATTACACTGGGTGGGGGCGGGACAGCATTCCTGGGACTATGTATAAATCACTTTTAAGTTGTCCTAGTGATTGTATGCATTGACATTGAGACAAGACATGCAGAGGTCAACAGAATAAATGCGCAAGTACAAAAAAAGGCAAATGATTCGTGATATTTCATCTCTAGAGTTTCCAGTTGAACCACAATGGTCACATGACATTACCCTACATGCAGGGCAGGTGGGGAACCACAGGCATTCAGCACCAGTGCCATTTGCAGCACAGAGGAAGGTGAACCAGAGGTTTCATTTTCCGGTTTGGTCTTGAGGACAAACTGGAGGACTGCAGTGTCTTGTGAGCTAGAAATGTCACTGCTGTATTTATATGCCACAGTAATTGTGTTTCTAATGCAGTGCTTGTACTTTAGAGCAGAGGCTTAAAATGTGAATAACTTCTGAGGCTTGTTTCTCCCAGTCAAACACTGTTATGGGTTTCTGTCGCTCCTGACAAGTGAGGGCACTGGGCTTGTGGAAAAGAGCAGGTCCCATTTCTCAGTCAGAACAGCCAATGAGCGAGCAGATTTGGAGAAGGCGTCACTCTGAATGGCAGCTTTTTCAAAGCTCAGATGCTGTACGATAAAACTGTATTCATGCACCACTGAATGACACGTTTGGTAGAATACTGAGTTTCTTGTGTGTGGACGTGCTTATACTCATTATGCCTACATGTGTGTGTTTGTGTGTCTGTGCTTGTATGTATGTGTGCGTATCCCAGACTGACAGCGGCTCATCTGTGATTGGACCTTCCCTTCACTCCCAGAAGATTGCACGTGCTAAGTGGGAGTTCCTGTTCGGGACGTCGTCTGGCGAGGGTGCAGAGGCGGGCCGTAAAGGTAACACAGAAGGTGCTGGGATAAAAGACATCCATTGACCAGTGAAAGCCCCCCCCCCCCAAAAAAATACAAACATTTAATTTTTTTTAAAAAACTTTTATTCTGTGAACTAGAAAAGGAAGTGATACACTCAGCCAAACTCTGAATTTGATATTTTGTAGATGGACCATCTTTAATTTTTATTTTTAGACTATTCATTTTAATTTATGTCTGTCTATTTAATGTCAGCCCGCTTTTGGTATGAGCTGCTAAATAACTAACATATTTTATTTCCCCATCTCTGCGCCTGAAGATCTCCCAGATGCTGCCACTGCCCCCCCTAGTGGTACCAGCAGTGAGTCACCGACTCCCACCCCCCCTAACTTACTGCCCTTGGCCTCACTGGGAAGCCACGATGTGCAGCACGTCTATGTGGAGCTGGTGACCCCTCCCCTGGCAGAAGCGGGGGCATCACCCAAAACGGGCATCATCCGGCGGACCGTAAAGTACTCAGAGACAGACTTGGATGCGGTTCCGCTGCGCTGCTACCGCGAGACAGACATTGATGAGATGCTGGCCGAGCAGGACGAGGCTGACTCGGCATTCGGCAGCAACCGTAGTGTGATGGGCACCTCCGGTGCTGGCAGCAGCCCCCTCTGGGGGGCGCTCTATGGGCACGTGGGTGAGGGGGCCGAGGAGGAGGAGGTTGCAGACTGGGTCAGCGTGAGGATGCAGGGCGACAGGAAGAAGCAGCTGGCCTGTCAAGCAGAGGATGACTTCTTCAGCAACATCTTCATGAGGTGACACTTCCTAACACGTGGTAACCATGGAGATTCTGAGGAGCAGGGTGACACTTCCTCATACACAGTAACCATGGAGAATCTGAGGAGCAGGTTGATACAGTACTTCCTAACACGTGGTAACCATGGAGATTTGAGAAGGAGGGTGACACTTCCTAACACGCGATAACCTTGGAGATTTGAGGAGCAGGGTGACACTTCCTCATACATAGTAACCATGGAGATTCTGAAGAGCAGGTTGACACTACCTAACATGTGGTAACCATGGAGATTTGAGGAGCAGGGTGAGAATGAATGAACAGGCCACCAGACCTCAGTGAAATGACTCACTCATCTGGTTTCAGAAACTGGCATCTGATTCAGTTTCATTAAAAGCTACCTGAACTTAAAGAAGTAGAATGATAGACATTGACATTTTCATTATCTGACTCTGGTCAGAAGATAAAGAACCAAATAAAATGTGTTAATATATTAAAATATGCTGATGAATTAACATTAACTTATTATATTTAGAGCACCATAAATAAATCTATTTTTCTGAGACTCATAATAATTCTTAATGTTTGAAACGATTAACTGCTGCTTGGAATATTTATGTAATATTTTCATAACAATTACATGTGGAACATTTTAGTCATGCAGGTCAGTGTAGGACCCATCTCACTCCTCTCCTTTCTGTGTCGCCCCCCGCTCCCCCTTCAAAGACGGCCACAGGAAGAGCCCCTCGATGGCACCCCTGCCCTCAAGTCCCCACTGCAGGTGTTGAGCCCCCGGCGTGCCTCAGAGGAGGTGGGGCTCGACACCTTCAGTCACCACTTTGAGAGCATTGTGGAGTCGTACCGCGCCAAGGGCACGTCCTACAATAGCCTGGATGGCGCCAGCCAATCTAGCTCTTGCGAGCCCTCGGGCCTGACGTTCGACCCGCCCACTCTCATGCCCGACCTGCCGGGTCGATGCTTCCAGAGCGCCCAGCAGATCGTCCAGCTGGCCTTCGCTCCGCTGGCGCACGGCGAGCATGGGACCAGCCGGTCGGACTCCTCGGATGCCACACGGGCACCGTCTAGTGAGCGGCTGAGCAGCGAGGATGCACCGTCTCTAGGCAGCCTGGACCCCGCCGAGAGCTGGACTGCCAATGGCCCCGTGTACAGGTCAGCACTGACCAATCAGGATCTGCGCACATGAGGCTAGCACCATCACGCTTATTAACAGTTATTGCTAATAGTGAAACAGATTAGTAAACTAGTATAAACTTTACTACTTTGCCAAGTTTGCCATATCCCTTATTAAAACAAACTGGTGCATATTTAACAGTTTTGTTGCAAATGGTTTATCATCCTGGTCAGACTTTTTATTGTATTTAGATTTTAATTTGCTCTGCACTCAGTGGCCAGTAGAGGCCACTCCATACCTGAGTCTGAAGCTTAAGCCATTCTTTGAGAATAGAGCCGCAGCACGCTTGATACTAACCATAGAAATCAGGTGTTGCTGTGTAATCATTCCCCCTGTGGCTTTGCCTGCATGAGGATGATGATGGTGACAGTAATGATGATGATTGTGATGCTTTGTTTTATTATATCCAGCTTTTCATGACCTCATGGAGATTAGCTGGCCAGGCCAGTATCCCAGCTACTGCTTCTCAGTTCCTAATCATTATCTCACTAATACTGTCGATCCACCATAGAGCGGTACCAGTACAGCGAAACATGCCCCAGTAAATAGGAGCAGGGGCAGCGCTGCTAGCTACGCTAAGCCAAATCTGCAGGTCTTCAGTCCACATTGAAACACTGACAGCAAGGGCTTATGTTGGCTGGCAGAGCAGGGGTCCAGCGACTGCAGGCTTTGAGGCCAAAAGGGAGCAAAGGAGTTACGTGGAGACTTGTGTCGCACACCTGGACTCTGCATGTTAATTGGCTCAGAAAGGCAGGCAGGGGCCTGACTGGTCAGTAGTCTGCTAAAGTGGAAGAGAGCTTTGAAGCCAGTGCTGTGCTTAATGGGATTGCACAGGAGAGGAATGACCGTCATGTCGTCTTATTTTCTAATGCAGTTTTTATACCTGCATTAAAACCGCAGTCAATCAAAAGGCCTCAGAGACAGGACAGGCATGTCTATGGTTTTGTGCATGTGTACTAGTCTGTGTTTGTGTTTATTGGAACCTGTGTGTATCACACACGCGTGCATTCTTGGCCTTCTGCTGGGTCACATGGTGCCTCTGCCACACCCCTTCCAATTCAGAGGCAGCCAATCAAAGCCAGCCCTCCTGAGTCTGCTGCAGAGACGGCAGACTAACTTCCCAGGCAGTTACTTTTGGGGTTTAAAATAGAAGCAGAATGAAAATGAAATGTGCATCGTCTTGGTAACAAAATTTATGGGGAAAATGCTGTTTGTCATTTCACTTTTAAAGTGAAACATTTCAGTCATGAAGGACATAAAAAACTTGAAAAGATCCTACAAACTCTTATCAAAGAAGTTTGGAAGAGGCTGTTTCTCATTCATGTGGTTCATCATCAGGCTGGGGGGGTCATTAGAGACAGTTGTGAAAAACTGAAGAGTGTGTGTGCAGGTAAAGTTTAATTGTGATACTCTGCTCATTTTTTTTTTCAAGGGGGGGGCATGTTTTTGGACAGAGCCTCTTTTTGGTACGTTGTCAGTGTGACTAGCCCAGGGCCAGCCAATCATTTCTCAGGGGCCCTAACTGGACGGGGCTGACCTGACCCAGAGACCCCAGGCTTGAGCACCACAAGCTGCTTTGTGTGCCAAGGGGGAGGAGGACGACAGGAGACCCGTGGAGAAACATTCTGCAAATGTTTCGCAGATGTTATGATGCAGATAATCTTTGTGTATTCACACTTGCGGTGTCGGTCTGGGATCCGTGGTGTTCACCGAGTCCATGCTTATTGGCCCAATAGTGTGTTTTTATGAGGCATTTATTAGGCATTAATGAGTTTTGGCAAAGAGACAATGAATGCTTTACCTTGCCCAGTTACACACCGAGTTAAATGAGCCACCAGGCAAAGATGAGTCAATTTAGGGAACCGGAAACAAAGTTCAGATAAAGTCAGCTGGGGATGTTCTGAGAGAGGGGGGAGAGAGAGAGAGAGAGAGAGAGAGAGGGAGGAGGGAGTGAGGGAGAGGCAGAGAGAGAGAGTACGGCAGAGGGAGGGACAGAGTGGGAGAGGAGGGATAAAGAGCAAATGAGAAGGAGGTAGAGAGGAAGGGAGGGAGAGAGAGAGGGAGAAAAAGAGAGAGAGGGAAGCAGAAGGAGGGAGAGAGGGAGTGAGAGCGAGGAAGGGAGAGAAGCAGAAAGAGACAGGGAGAGAGAGAGGAGGGATAAAGAAGGAATGAAACAGGGAGAGAGACATAGAGGGAGGGAGAGAGGGAGAAAGAGAAAGTACGAGGCAGAGTGAGGTAGAGAGGGGGAGAGGAGGGAGGTATGGAAATAAAAAGACATCCCAGTCCAGGGGTTTGGGGAGTAACAGAATAGATGAACGTGTGGTGTGGGGGCAGAACAAACACGGTGCACAAAGCAGGTAGTATAAGCAGAGTGTGTATTTACACGTTTGCTCACCATAGTGTATGTACAGATTTCAAGAGTGACCCAGGCCAACACCACAAACAAAACAACCGACCATCCCAAACTAACTCACCTACAAAAGAAAAATGTAACAAAAGACAATCACTCTTACTATCTCCCTATCCAAATATACAAATAAATCAAACAAAGAAAACGGCAGTCATAAACGATACACGCGCAGAATGTCAACATCAGGGGCCAGGCTTTCTCGTAATCCGGAACACAGGCAAAATGGTCGTTACACAGGAATGGCAAATATAGAGACCAGGCGACCAAAAATTAGAGGGCAAAGCAAAAAGTGATAAACCAGAAAACAGACCAGAGTCGTACACAAGCAATCAAGACAGAATAAAGCACAAAGCGCAAGCAGATGAGCAAACCCGAGGACCTGGGGGCTTCGGCGTCATTGGTCCTCTTCTTTGGAAGTGACGACGTCCGACCAGAACGCTACAGACGCAAATTGCGCAATATGTAATAAACGTAAACCCCTGCGGCACTAGACCAAAACCTTACGGCACGTAACACCCCCTCCCACAAATGTGAACCTCTGCTGAGTTCACAATGTCACAGTACACATCAAGCTCGGGAGAGGGCATCAGCTACTATATTACTCGAGCCTTTCTTATAGAATGTGGAGGTTGAGAAGCTGAATAATCAACGACCAAAGCACTAAACCCTGGTTGGTGTTGCGCATTTTATTGAGGACCACTAGGGGGTTATGGTCAGTGAACACAGCAACAGGGTAGGTGCTATCACCCACATAAACCTCAAAATGTGGCAATGGCAGCAGCAGCATAAGAGCTTCCATCTCAATGGTACTATAAGCAAGTTGATGTTTTAAGAACTTTGGGGAAAAATACCACACTGGGTGATCGAGCCAACGATCATCTTCTTGGAGGAGAACAGCCCTCACCTCACACGGGCTGGCATCCACCTCTAATTTAAATGGTTTGTCAAACCGAGGGGCGGCTAACACCGGTGAACTGCTTAGTAACACTTTAACAGAGGTAAGAGTGGACTGGCAAGAGGGAGACAACACAAACGGGGTATGTTTTCCTGGATAAGGGGTAAAAGAATGTCAGAAAAGTTCTTGCAGATGCATCAGTAGTACCCCAGCCATTTCCCAAAAACTCTTGAGCTCCCTTTTTGTCTTGGGCATGGGAAAAGACTCAATAGCCTGCACTTTAGCATTTAGGGGTCTGACCGTCCCCTGACCTTCTAATTTTCCAAGGTAATAGTACCCTGATCACAATCGCATTTCTCCAGGTTAAGCACCAGAGAAGCCTGTTGTGGGCATCGGAACACCTGTTCCAGTGTCTCCATGTGCTCATCTCATGTATTGGAGTAGAGCACCACATCATCGAGATACGCCTAACAGTTCTGTACACCCCCTAATACCTTGTGCATTAATGGCTGAAAGGTAGCTGGCGAGTTACGCAACCCGAAGGGCATCACAGTATACTGGAGGAAGGTGTCGGGTGTGACAAACGTGGATAACTGGGCCACACGGCGCGTCAGGGGTACTTGTCAGTAACCTTTCCAAAGGTCCAGTTTAGTAACAATAGCAGCGGATGCGATCGATGCAGTACTCGGTCCTGGGGAGAGGAAATGCATCTGGTTTAGTCACAGCGTTTACCTTTCTATAATCGGTGCAAAATCGAACAGTGCCATTCGGCTTTGACACAAGCAAACACGGCAAACTCCACGGGCAACAACTTGGAACAGCCAGCTCGTGCTCAAGTAAATATATGGTTTCCGTTTGGATAAGGCACGTTTCTGTGGACTAACCCGATAGGGATGCTGCTTCATGGGGAGGTGATTTTCAACATCGATGGAAACTGAGTGATTAGGAATTTAATGTCCCTCTCAGCAGCCAGAGGCAGGTGGGCGAGTTTATCCAAAAGTGACCTTATGGCTTTGGAATTTGGTAACCAGGCACATGGCAAGTAGTTCCCTGCGAGATATAATGCATCACTCTCCGGAGAATAATCACTGGATTGGGCAACTAAAGCAGCAGAAAGGGGGGCCGATGTGGGAGAAACTGTTCAAGGATTAGCGACTGGCCGATCCACTTACGGCTTCAACATATGACACACGCGAGTCTTCTTCCTGCCGTTTGGGATTTGTAATATATAATTCCATTTGGTGCAATTCAGTTTGTCTTGCATGACATACGGTCCAGAGAATCGGGCATTAAGGGAGGAACAAGACAAATGGAGAAAAACGAGTACCTGAGTGCCAGTATAAATGGCCTGGTCTTTTGACTTCTTATCAAAGTGTTTCTTCATCACGGTTTGGGAGGCACTTAACTAGCATTTAGCGAGTTCCCGAGCTGTGTTCAGCCTCTCTCAGCGTAAGCCCACATAGTTTAATTTCTGAGGAGGCGTGGTCGGAGATAACCTTTATTCTTGCAATCTTTAAGGGTCTTCGTACAGTGTGTCCGAAAACCACCTCCGCTGAACTGAAACATGTGAACTCTTGCACCGCATCTCTAATCGCAAAGAGAAGGAGGGGAATGCCTTTATCCCATTCTTTCCCGACTTCTTTCCCGATTGCACGTATTTGGGTAGTCCGAAAGTAGTAAAAAAGCTTTTATTATAACCTTTGTCCTCAAGATACGGATAGGAATAGCCTCAGGGAAGCGAGTAGTGGCACACATGAGTGTAAACAGATAAGAATTCCCTGAGTGAGTTTGGAATGGCTAATATAGAGAACAGGTCTCTTCTACGAATAACCCGGAAGTGACAACATCCAACCAGAGCCTAATAGACACAAACCATACTTAATAAACACAAACCCTTGCGGCATGAACCCAAAACCTTATGGCATGTAACAAGTGGGAAATAGAGATGCAGGGCTGCCCTGTCTGAGCTCCAGGCTGGGTCAAGTGAATGCAGGAGAAAAGCAAAAAAAAACAGGGAATGAGGGAGGAGAGGATTAGAAGAAGAGGAGGGGGTGAGGAGGAAGAGAAGAGGGGGTGAGGAGGAGGTGAGGAGGAGGAGAGGAGGGGGTGAGGACCTTGTGTCAAGCCTCTAGGTCTTCTGTGCTTCAGGAGGATGTGTGGGGTGGTGGAGTGAGAGTGGGGACCAGGAGCAAACTGGGGTCAGTGTGGAGCCCCGGACAGGCAGCCACGGGGCCCCCAGGCTGCAGGACCCCCAGCCAGGGGTAGGTACGGTGACCAGGCTGTGAGGCGGCAGGCACGAGGGGGCAGGATCTGTAGGGAGAGCTTGTGGGGGTGGGGCACGGAGACGGAGTACAGGTACATCCCCCAGCAATGGTCCCGGGTGAGTACCCCTCCCCCACAATATGTGTGGGCAGTGGGAGGGCACAGAACAAGAGTATCTTTGTAGAGATGGTGAAATTAAACATGGCTAGAGTCAACTAAAATCATAATAATTATTAGTAGTAATATTTTGGGATAATAATATTAGCTGTGGTGATATACTGATAATTATGATGATGATGATGGTGATGATGATGATGGTGTTGATTACATTGTAAAAAAACAATATGAGGTACTATAAGAGAACCCTGCAGCCCTACATCTCATCACCTGATCTTGAACCCGGACAGGCCCCTGGGACATGTGCTCTTGTCCTGTTTCCACCTGTGCAGGGGGCTGTTTTTTTACAGAAGTTCCCTTTGCATCATTTCCCATGGCTGACGGGGAATTTCAGTTACTCATGGCATGAGTAGCAATGTGGTTACTGTGGCCATCAAACCATGTGGTGGCATGGTGCCAGGACTGAGAAGAACAAGGGGGTTTCCTTTCCTGGGGGAACGTGGGGATTGGGGGAGGGCATAGGTGGACACAACATGGATCATATTTAAGAACATATTATGGAACATACTGCAGAACATATTACGGAATATACCAGAACTGCTTGCCAGACACATAAAAGACAGCAGTTAAACTCAGAAGGAGTATTGGACCCTAAACTCAACCTTAACCCCTAACTCCAAACTTACAAACCTAACCCTAGCAGGTGCAGCAGAACTTGGGGCCCAATAAGCAAACAGTGTGGCGTATGCATCTTGTGTTCTCCAGTGGGCTTCACCTTTTTGTTTGGAGGGAATACTTGTGGAAATCAGTTTCTGTCTAACCTTAACACTCATGTTAGACACTTAGGATGTGGTCCAGGTAATGGAAAGCAGAATGCAGAGTGCAACAGTTTGTACATGATGCAGGGAATGAATCAGTACCACTGGCACAAATGTGTGAGCATCCAGTATGGGCTTGGGGCGAGTTGGGAGTCTGTGGTTGCTAGGTTACTTTTTGGGGAGCTGTTAGCAGACCTGAGAGGCATGCCTCACAGGTCACAAGGCCGGAAATGGGTGTGTGCGGACGCATGAGGGTTTGTCGGTGTGAAAACACTCGGCGGCCAGCAGGCAGTCAAACTAACATTATTAGCATTATCACTGTCAATAGCAACCTCTGCTAGCCTCTGCTAGCTGCTTTCATCATCTCTTTACAATGCTGCCCCTCCGCTCAAAGCGGAAAATGCCATGCTGAAATGGTGACTGAGGCCCCCAGAGATGAAGTGACAGAGAGATGAAAGGCTAAGAGCTTGGGGCATTGCTGAAGGGGCTACTAGAGCTTCTAGAACCCATTTCTGAAACACATTTTCAAAGTCATGGTTAAATACAAAGAGAGGGGTCTAGCTGTTCTGTAGCGTACTGCTGGGGTTCTGATCACCCTGTTTGGACTGAGGTCAGACGGATGAACCTCAGGGCTGCAGACGCGGTTGACCCTCTCGAGTTCCCCTCCCCAGGGAGAAGACAGTCCGCTTGGCTGGGGACTCGGACCTGGATCAGGACCTGAGCGATAGGTTGGGCCTGGGCAGCACCGATACCCTCACCAATGGGAACCGAGCTGACTCGGAGGCCGCCAGAAGGCTGGCTAAGCGGCTCTTCCAACTGGATGGTTTCCGGAAATCTGACGTGGCCCTGCACCTGAGCAAGAAGTAAGCGAAGTCGACGTGCCCAGTGGTGGTTATGGAAGATGCTTGATCAGTCTGATTGCTGGTGACAGCTTCTGAATATTACCCATTAGTCCCAGTTCTCTGTCCAGATGTTGGTCCATCTGGGAGAGCAGAACCTTGTGATGTGGAAAAAAGACAGTTGTGTGACTCAAGTCTGCTGCCTTTTGGTGGTGGTGTGTCGCTCTGAGGGGTTAGGCATGGTGCGTGTGGTCTAGGTTTGTGGTTCAAATCCCATGGTCTGCTGAGTGATTTCCTTGAGAAGGCCTCCCATTGCTCCAGATACTTTCTCACTCTGCTTTCTCAAAAAGATATTGGATGTCAAAAGTATGAGCTAAATACTTTGTAACTTGTTCTGCTTTGACTTCATCCCTTCCTTCTAGGACTTGAACCTTCTGGTCACAGGTGTAGCTCCTCAACCCTGCCCTGTCCCACAGGCCACCAGTAACGCCCTCCACTGCATGGCCCCTGTGCAATAGCCCTGCTACTTACTCACATAACATGACCAGCGGGATAATCTCAGCAGGCTGCCAGCAGCGTGTTGGGGCCTGATAAAATGGAATGTGGGATTAAGGGCCACAGTGATGGGTGTGGAGAAACCCCCCCTGCTGCATGGTAAAGAGAACCATGTGACACAGGGAAGTGCCATTAGGCACTTGTGAGGCAGGGAATTTGGGGAAAATTTTATAACCCATAGCTGGGATTTCTAGGAACTAAGGAAGCACAATGCAGTGATTAATGAGCTTTTTAGGAAGGAGGGACAGTAGTCATCAGGAAAAGTCAAAATCATATGACCCTTCCTCCTGTGATTCCCCCCCCCCCCCACATGTTTCAGCTTTGTGACAAATTGTAAAGAGATCATGACAGACAATTCCTGTTTGCTTCTTCGTCTGAAACTGACAGCTTTCCCTCTTCCTGTCTGCTGTGTATTTCTGTGTGTTTTTCCAGCAACGACTTCAGCCGTATGGTTGCAGAGGAATACTTGGGTTTCTTTGACTTTGCAGGTCTGACTTTGGACCATTCTCTCCGGTAGGTCCTCGTTCTCCAACTCACTTAGAGTTTAGGCTACTTCTGATAGCATGCCACATCGCCGTGACACATTTAGCAAAAGGGATTCTCCATTCTGTACCTGGATCATTGCATTGGAGAACGCTGCCATCTGGTGGTGAGGCACATCATTTTTCATTTGATCAGCTCCACATAGACTGTAAATAGATGATTTTCGTCAAGGGCATATTTGGCAGTCCTGTAGGACAGTGATTACAGATTACTTCACGTTGAGTTCCCTTGCTCCACTCCCCTCCTCCTCTTCAGGAATTTCCTGAGGGAATTTGCCCTCAAGGGAGAGACGCAGGAGAGGGAGCGAGTGCTGTCCCATTTCTCCAGGAGGTTCCTGCAATGTAACCCAGACAGCGTAACTTGTGAAGGTAGGAAGGAACATTGAGACTCACACGCCGTAGCAGAACCGCGATTGCGTGAGGCTCCTTAACCAAAGAGTCGTGATGGACAAAACAACGCTTCATGAACCATTTAGTGTATTTTTTGACCCCACCAGATGGTGCTCTCTGTTCAAGAAAGGGCACAAAGCATCCCCCGGAGCAACCTAAGAGCACCATCTAGTGGGATAAAAAAATACAGCAAATAGTTCATGAATTGTTGTTTTGTCCATCACTACCAAAGAGCTCATTCTGTCTGTTACCAGACCAGTACATTCAGGCTTTTGTGGACACATGTTGGATTACTGCTCTGTACATTTAGAATCAGGCCCTGCTACAGCGATATGTCCTGTGGGGCTGGGTAGAATCAGGTTGTTTTGGCCCCACAAGGGTCTGAACGAGTTCAGTGCATGGGTTTCAGGGCTACAGAATGTTCTAGTAAAATTCCTTCTGCTACAGGCCCCGCTCATCTTCAGTTCTTCAAGTCTGAGTGTTTTCAAGGTGCTATGTCTGTCTGAATCGATTTCACAGTGGTGTCCCAGAGGCAGCACCCTTTTGTAGGTTACAGAAGATGTTTCCTGTATGGTTCTTCAGGCATTTACTCCTGTCATCTTTCCTTCTCACTCTTTCTCCCTCTGCACTCCCACCAGACAGCATCCATGCCTTAACCTGTGCCCTGATGCTGCTCAACAGTGACCTGCATGGCCAGGTGAGTCGGCAAGAAACAGCGGCGGGAGCGAGGGAGGGAGAACAGGGGGTAGGGGGCGTGATAGATATCCACCTGTAATGAAGTGAGAACTTCCAGAAATGAGTGTAACTGAACCTCTGGCTGCAACCCCAAATCCAGGATTGATGTCATCGATCAGGGAATGCAAGCACAATGCAGCCAGCAGGTGGAGCCCCTTCACATTGGTGATCTGTAGTAAAATAAGCAACTCAGTGAGAATCCTCTGGTCTGGAGCCACATGCTTAAATATGTTACTTTTGCCGTCCCATCAACCTCCTTGGGCTATAACCCAGCCTCTAAGGGGGGGAAGTAATTTGGCTGTGCAGTGACTGGCTGAGTCTTAGAGCATAATACTGTAGAAGGAAACATGAAGGCTTGATAGATGGGTATGGGAGAGGTATTGTGGCTGCAGATTGGCTGGCCCTGCAGATGACACTCTGAGGGGTGGGTGTAGCTCTGCTGGACAACGCTGTGATACTGCTGTGTCCCCGTGTCCCCAGAATGTTGGCCGGAGGATGTCATGCATGCAGTTCGTCAGCAACCTGGAGGGCATGAACAACGGGCAGGACTTCCCCAAGGAGCTGCTCAAGGTGGGTAGCTGGCCTCACACACACACACACACACACACACACACACACAACACACAGGTTTGTAATTATATCTTTGTGGGGACTCTCCATTCATTTCTATGGGGAAAACTCTAATCCCAACATGACGACCTTAACCCCTACCCAGCCCTAACCTTAACCATAACTAACCAAACAAAATCCCAGACTTTTGGCACTTTTAGTTTTGATAGCATTCACAGATCTTTGTGGGGACCTGAAAAATGGTCCCCACAACATCAAAATAACGTTTGGTCCCCACAGTGTACCCCACACACATACACTGATACACACACACACACGCACTGGGCAGAATTTCAATTCACTTTATTTGTATATAGTGCCTTTCTCAACACGGCTGCACTAAAGCACTTAGCAAATGTACAACAGTTTAAGATTGTGTTTCTCCACTCAATCCTTGGGGACCCTCCAGAGAGTCCACATATACTATATTGGCAAAAGTATTGGGAAACCCCTCCCAGTCATTAAATTCAGGTATTCCAATCACTTCCATAGCCACAGGTGTATAAAACCAAGCACCTAGGCATGCAGACTGCTCTTCCAAACATTTGCAAAAGAGTGGGTCGCTCTCAGGAGCTCAGTGAATTCAAGCATGGTACCGTGATAGGATACCACCTGTGCAATAAGTCCATTCGTGAAATTTCCTCACTACTAAACTGTTGGTTTAGGGTTAGGGTTACCGTTAGGGTTAGGGTTAAACTAAGTGGTATTATAACAAATTGGAAGCAATTGGGATCAACAACAACTCAGCCACGAAGTGGTAGGCCACTGTAGGGTCTGTAGCAGCTTGGATCGAAAACTGGTTAACAGACAGGAAGCAGCGAGTAGTTATTAGAGGCACAATGTCACAGTG
>JAODKC010000045.1:2341715-2354644 GCA_026777985.1 Mormyrops attenuatus | reverse complement strand
AGGGTGTCGTGATTGGGATTAGGGTTTTTCCCATAGAAATGAATGGACGGCCCCCATTTAGATAGGTACACCAACATTTCCCCACAATGTAATAAAAACCTGTACATTTTTTCCAAATGGGGACATTTTTTTGGTCTCCACAAGGATAAACAAAATTTAACAAAACTCAGAAAGACTAAAATAGCCAAAAGTCTTGTATTTGGGTTGGTTACTTATGGTTAAGGTTAGGGCTGGGTAGGGGTTAAGGCTGTCATTGTTGGGATTAGGGTTATGCCCATAGAATTGAATGGACGGTCCCCACAAAGGTATAGATACATAATCTGTATGTGTGTGTGGCGTGTATAGGAAGATGGCCCAGCCGTGTGCGAGTTCACTTACACCTACAGGCACATCTTATTGTGCATTTACAAATGATTATGGGAGGCGTCGCCAGGGCAACAAACAGCACCCCCCACCCCCCCCCACACTCAGCCCAAGGTGCCAATGAGCGAGGCCAATCTGTTCTCCCGCACGGTGCCGACGAACGCCTGAATAATGGATGAGTGATGAATGAATAATTCAGCCCTACGTCGCTTCCGCGTGTCACTCAGGAACCCGGACCGTCGTAAGTGAAGGGGCAGGTGGGGAGGCGATCACATGGACGGGGGGGGCTTCTGATGGGCAGACGGAGGGATCGACAAAAGACAGGGAGCAACAGAGAGCAAGTGGGACCCATGGGGTCCCGGTGGACGGTTATTCCTGCCCGGAAAGTGGCATCTCGACTGCTATCAGAGATATGGCTACAAGCTTCACAGTCTACTGCCAGTCATGTTTGTTTATCTCAGAATATTCAAAAATACACAAAGGTGCTTCTGTGCCAGGGTTTATCGGTGTCTTTACCGCTTCCCAGTGTGTGCCGGGCCGGCTTATGGACGTTGCTGTGTGTGTTAGCTCGAGCACAAAGCATTGTCAAGGGCTCCTATTCTGGATTTGACTCTGGAGATGTTCAGAGCCGTCAGTTATGACTCTGGCTTTTCCAGGCCTTGTTGCTATAGCTACCGCTGCATAGCTACCGTTTCGTGGATACATCTCTATAGCTTCTTAGGACTGAAGGCAAACAGACATACTCGCAGTCACACACACACAGTCACAGACACATAGACACACACACATATACACAGACACACAGACACATAGACACATACACAGACACAGTCACACATATATACACAGACACACACACACGCACACACATAGACACAGTCCCACACACACACACACACGTTCTCCTGCAGGCAGTGTTTTAGTGGCCACATCGGCAGGCCGCTTCTGGTCCATCCATCCAGCCGCCCCTCTGCTGGGGTTACTTTGTGGGTGTGTCTCCCCCAGGATCCTGTGGGGAGCCTCAGAGACCCTGCAGGTGTTGCCATCCTATCTGGACTGTTGAGACGGGGAGAGGAACATGCAGACAGGGCAGGGGGAGGGGGTCTGGGCTCCCCACTCGGCACAGAATGGCGCCCCCTGGCGCAGAATATGCGCGTTTATGAGAACTCCCCGCTTTTTATGTCAGGACTCTCCATCTACTTCTCCCCTTCACGTTCTGCACGCATAAAGCAGGCCAGCGGTTGCCAGGCAACGGAGGAGGAGTGCTCCCCCGCTCGCTGGCAGGCCACGCTTCACACCAGCGCCTCGTTGGCTAACCTGAGCTCATCGCCGCCGGCACTTCGTCCTGGCCGGTGGGGCCACTGTAGCCGCTCCCTGCCATGTCCCCCTCTCATACGTCACATGATGGGAGGCCGTTTTGTGTGACTTGCTTCTGTCTCCCGTAGCGACGAGGAGGAGCTACGCAAGTCCTTCTCCGAGCTGGGTGACTCCACGTCCCGTGGGGCCAAACGCATTGGTGGCGGTGGCGGAAACTCCCTAGTAGGCGTGACTCCGCAGCCGGGTGCGCCTGTCTACAAAACTGGCTTCTTGGTGCGCAAGGTGCACGCGGACTCCGACGGCAAGAGAAGTACGCACCTCTCCCCCTGCTGATCCCCGACATGGACCCGCCTCCTTCTGCAAGCCACGCCCCCTCCCACAAACCCAGCCTTCCATACATGGAGGCCACGCCCACTCTCCTGCTGCCCATGTGACACATTTCAGCTTGTGACTCAGCTGCTTAATCAGCATAATCTGTCATCCCCCTTCATATCTGATCTGCCTAGGGGCAATTCTAAGGTTTTTTTCTAAGGTGGGGGGAATAAGAAAGGATATAATAAATACAGAGGGCCAACCTTATCATTAGCCAGTGATTAGCCAGTGACACAGGAGGGGGCACTCTAGGGACCAGTCACCTTTCGGCTGGGACCAGGGCCCCTATGGCCACTCTCAGGGGTGTCGGTGAGGCATGGATGCCCTTGCAGATTCAGGGGGCCACGCACTTGACAAGGGCCCTTGAATATGTTAAATTATACCATGAAATTGAGGGGTCCAAAGTGACATTTTGGCAGGGGGCTCATAATTTCCCAGTAGCGCCCTGGCCCCGCCTCTGACCCCACCCCCAGCCCTCCCCCTGTATGTGCTCGCATGTCTGGCCTATTGGCTTCCCCGAGGCCTGCCCCTCCCCTCACAAACGCAGAGTGCCGTGTCCGGTTCTCACCATGGCCATGTGGTTCGCAGCTCCACGGGGGAAGCGAGGCTGGAAGACCTTCTATGCCGTGCTGAAAGGCCTGATCCTCTACATGCAGAAGGTAAGACACCCCCCCACCCCCACCATCCAGCTGCTTACATTTCCCTGCATGCTTAGTGCATGATTTCACAATTTAGCTACTTTGGTACAGAAGCAGCTCTTTGATCCTAAGACGTCATACTCCCTTTTGGCCTGCAGGGGGAGCTCCGGCCAGAGAAGCAGCTGTCCGATGAGGACCTGAAGAATGCCGTGTCCATCCACCACTCGCTGGCTATGCGAGCGGCCGACTACAGCAAGCGGCCCAACGTGTTCTACCTGCGCACGGCCGACTGGAGGGTCTACCTCTTCCAGGCCCCGTGAGCTCGCTGTCACCCATCATCCCCAGACATTTCCGCAGTTCATTTTTTAAAGGCCCACATCATTTACACCTCTCATACTGCCATACTAAGACAGTACCCTACCCAGACGATGTACTCCTCCTCCCAGTATGAGGTCCTTACCTGTCACACTGCCATCCACCTGCCTCCTCCCTGGATGCCCTGCCCTCCACAGGGGCATCTGCCCAGTCCCTTTCAGCCCTTTGGAAGTCCCGCCTCCTGGCCTTGGCCAATCACACGCATGCTGTGCTTAAGAAATCCCCGCCTTCCCATGGGAGGGGGTGGTCTACTCGCTCTGCTCCAGTTGCTGCCTGCTGTGTCCCAGATAGCCCCATAGCCTTCAGCCTGCATCTGCCCCCCCCCCCCCCACCTACCCCACCCGGACCACTTTATATACTAATTATTGCTGAGTATTTCTGTCGTGTGACGGGCAGATGGAAGGAGTTCTATTTGTAATGGTGCAGGATAATGAAGTCGTGAGTAATGTTTGAATATTAGCCTGGATGTTCATCTCCCCAGTAATGAAGTTTCACTATCAGCGCGATGATCGTGTCTGCAGAGATATTATTTGGATAATAGCAGGATGGCCATTTCATCAGTAACGACGCCTGAGTATGACATGGACAATCACGCTCTCAGTAATGCTGTTTGAGTATAGATCAGTTTTTGGTAATGATCTTGGGGCAAAATACTGAGTCAGGCACCATTGCCTCTGGGGTGTCTGTCTCCCCCCCTACAGGAATGCCGAGCAGATGCAGTCCTGGATCACACGCATCAACACAGTGGCCGCCATGTTCTCTGCCCCGCCCTTCCCAGCAGCCATTGGCTCTCAGAAGAAGTTCAGTCGGCCTCTGCTGCCCGGATCCACCTCCAAGCTCTCGCAGGTACCCACTGTCGAGCCCGCATACTGCCGCGTGCAATGCCCAGCGGCCATCATAAGCACTGTCACTGGAATTTATCCCGATTGTTTATTAACAGGAAGGCCTATTTAGAGGGAATCTGCGTTTAAAAGATTAGTGATTAGAACTGTCTCTTCTGAGGTCTGAGTGCTAATTAATGTTCATAACGCCTGAATTCAGATTAAACGCTGCAGTGCAAAGAGATGACAGCTGCCATGTAGGAAACGTAGCGGGACTGCGGTGCTGCCCCAGTCCAGTAGGGGGCGCTGTCACCTGACCGTTGGCATGCTCTTGCAGGAGGAGCAGGTGCAGTCCCACGAGGCACGGCTTCGCGCCGTGTCCTCAGAGCTGGCTGAGCTGCGCTCGTACCCACCGGACCGCAAGGTCAAAGGGCGTGAGCTGGAGGAGTATCACCAGCGGGACGAGTATCTCGACTTTGAGGTGAGCGTGGCTTTCTGCTGAATGGCCTTCTCCAGCGTGGTCCTGCCACGTTACCCTCAGCCACTCTCCACCTTTCCATCGGACTGTGGCTCGCCCCTCCGAATCCCCTTGTTTTGCAGTGTCCCCCTCCCCCTCCACCCTGCCCCCCCATCGGATCTCTCTCTCTAGAACAGAATAGTAATTCCTTATTTATCCCCATGGAGGAAGCCTCATTTCGCTTATCTTCTCATGCCTGCCTAACCCCCTGAGCCACACACCTCCCTCTTCACTCTCCTCACCCACTGCATCTTCTAACTAGCCTTCAATAGCTGCTCATCTTGCACATGGCTGTCATGCCCTCACACGCGAGTACACACATACACATCCCAGATTCACTGAGACACTCTGTCCACTAACGGTGGGAGCAGCTTCACGGAGCCTGGAGCACGTGAACGTGCATAAGAACATGCTACCATGCAACCAGAACTGCCACCCAACTCTAATGTGCAAACGCTGCATGCTGCTTGACTGTCCTCACATTTGCCAGTGTGCGCTAATGTTAAAGATGAACGAGACACACGGTACGTCAGCAGTGAGTCTGTGCCCTGTGTCTTCACGTCCCACAGAAGACACGCTACAGCACATACGCCACGCTGCTCCATGCCAAGATCCGCTGCGGCGAGGAGGACCTATCCGTGTTCGAGTGCCACGTGCTGGAAGAGGGCGCCCTTCAGCGAGCCCGGTCCAGCCCCACGTTGCAGCAGGAGGGCAGCCTGGCCGACAGCGGCAAGCCTGCAAAGCGCGCTGATGGGCCCAGGCACGGCTGCCGGCAGGCAGTCAAGAAGTGAGGGGTGCCGGAGGAAGGGGGGGCGGCGCGGCCTGGGAGAGCCCTGCATCTGGAGGGGGGGCCGTCTCGCCCTGTCCGAGCATATTTTTTGAGGTCCCAGAGGGTGGGTGGGACTGTGGAGGGCCCGGGGGAGGCCAGGAAGCCTGCATGCTCAGGGCCCCTCCTGTCTGTCCATTCTTCGTGGCCCATAGGTGAAGCTAAAGCCATGTGACTGACGTGGCGGGAGAGGAGCAGGAGGAAGGGAAGGAGCCAGCGGGGAGCCTGAGGACTGGGGAGTGGTGCGTGTGTGAGGGAGCGCATCACTGCCCCCTGCTGTCGCCCACAGAGAAGAGCATCTACGCACAGAGATGTCGGAGTTTTTGTACCTAAACGCATTTCAGTGTTGACAGCTGCCATAATTTTATCCCTAATTTTAGCCAGACCCTGTACCAGTTGGTACAGATCCATCTCACCTGGAGGACCAAAACATTTTTAAAAGGCTCATAATCTCAGTTCATTTTAATTTAGCTACAGAGTTAAACGATAAATGTATTATTATCATTATTATTATTATTATTATTATTATTATTATTATCATAATTTTGCAGCTGCTTAGAAATTTTAGATAGCTTTTATTTTTGTTTCTGATGTCCGTAGCTGTTGAATTCTGGGTATTTGTGACCTGTCATGTCCCCTTTCCCTGTAGAAGAAGCTGGCAAATGCTACCTGCACGTTCATTACAGCAGTAAGGCCAAGTACAGAGTCCTCCATGCCAAGCTGCTGTCCCCCCCACAAAGGGGCAGGATGGGTACCTCAAAGAGGGGGTCATCCTGGGACGATTGCACAGAACCCTGCGCAGGGCTCTGCGTTACCTTGCATGTGGCCCTCCTCTCTGTTGGGTCACTAGAGGAAATGACATCACAATGGGGAAGCGGACCCATTTCCATGGAAACTACCATATCCGGAGAGATGCATTCCCCCCCAGAGCTGCTTGAGAAGCCATTGGCTTTGGCCATTTTTCTCTAAATGACACAGTCTTGACTGATCGCCGGGCTTGCTTTGACATCTTCTCTTACTTATATGCCTTTGATCTAGGAAAATGCAAGACATTCTGTGCTTAGTGACTGTTGTATCTTTGTGTGACAGCATCTCCTTATATAATGTACTTTTTTCTTAGTGATAGAGGCCATTTTTAAAACTAGCCTGTCTCGCTCGTCCGATACTTGTCCACTCTTGAGTGCTGAGTAGGAGGGTCGTCTTTAAGATTCAATCCAGTCGTTGTCACTCATAAGAAAAGGACAGACTCCCCCGGCGGCTGCTCTGTGCAGCTGCTCGGCTATGTCACAGATGGTAAAGCCCTTTGTGACTCAGAGTGTGGATGGATGACATTAACGTTAAATATGCAGCAGCTAGTGGCGCCCTTTAAGCAGGAGTTTATGCACGTATTTTGTTTGTAAAGTGGCCATTATCCTATTTTGTTACCTGGTGTGAGGCAAGTTAGCAATTTCCCTTAAATGCCAGCGAATTTGCCCAGTAATCATCCACGCAGCTCAGTGTGGACCAAAGTGAGGATTTAATGGGACGGAGGGACCATATCGTACAATGTAAATACCACATTACAGACATAATGCTTTCAGATGTTGTTCAGATCCATTTTAAATATTCGGGAACATGGAGTTCTGAAAAATATTAAACGTTTTGCATGCCGCGTAAATATTAATCTACCCAGATTAATAAACAAATTGAAAGTTGGAAAGTGTCATGTGAAGACGAAAGGCCAAGTTATGTGATATAGTTTACTTAGGATACATGGCGTGATGGGCGGGATTAAGCGGATCTGTCCGTGCGTGCAAATTCCTTCTTATGGAATGATGCTTGCAACCAGCATGTTATGGGTTTGAGTCGGTGACGGTGCTGGCGGTGGCGGCAGCGGGGGAATGCGCTGTTTTACCTTTAGTTAACCTGTTGCTTTACTTACATAACCAAGCAGCACACATGAATAAATTGCATATATTTTGAATGAAAGTGTTCGCTATGAAGCTCAATAACAGCCGCTTACTGAACCCAGGTGATTTTTTTTAAAAGAATAATTCCATTTAGTACCTTAACCGTGGTATCCCGAGCATGATGTGAAACGTGGTAGTTATTGCCGTATTCGTTGTTCTGTTTATTCGTTTAGATTTCAGTTCGAAAGTGACAATGAGGGAGACTTAATCTGAAAGAATGCAAGGGCTCGTCTTTTGGAGAAAAAGCAACAAAAATCATTTAGCATTTGTACGAGCAATGAATTTGATTGAAGATCATTTTATACGCCCTAGTTTATCCTTTAACGTGCAAGGATTTTTATACATTAACAAAGAAGAAAATGACCATTTTAAATGATACTTGTAGTGATATTTAAAGAGCTGTATATGAATGTAAACTATTCCTAAGGAGATATATATACATATATTCCGCGGGTATGACGTAGTCTCTTGGTGATGTTGGAATGCTATTATTATACTCAGGCTCCTGCTCTTTGTAGAAAAACCATATGCAGTAATAGCAGCATTACACCAGCAGAGGGCACTGTTTCACTGTATAATCGGCTCTGCCATAAAGCTCTTTAGGCAGCACTGAACAGTCAAGTCATTGTATAGTAGTGTCCACCAAACTCTTTCTCCAGGCTGCCGTTTCTTGCGAGTGAGGATCCAGGGAGTGTCACATGTGCACGTTTCTCTGTGTGAGACTCTTATGCATGTCAGGAAGATCCCCCTTTTTCATTGATGGTGCTCTTTCAGGAGCCGGGTCGGGGGTGAGTGGCCCGTTTTGGGAAATGGTGAGGACCGCTGATGGAAAGTGAGCCACTTCTCTGAGGAGGAAAACACTGGCCTCACTAAACACTGACTTGGACAGGGTGCCATTTAACTGCAGCTGTCCATCATACAGGAGAGGGCGGGGCCAGCACACATCGCTGTTTTGCGTATCTCCCATACTTGTCTGTCCCTTATACATTGCCCCTGGTTGAAGGGCCTGTGCAGGCGACCAACACTTGTCAGCTGGGGAAGCCGATGCTGTATTTAGAATTGTTTACGTGCCATCATCACTCACCAGGGATGACATGCTGGGAAATATCTGAATGGGGTTCTGCATTTTCCAATAGCTATCATGTGACTTCTTTTAAATGTTATCACTGGGGTCCTTTGGCCCACTTTAGCTGTTCACTTGATGCCTGCTCGTAAAGAAGCGACCGTAAGGAAATATTTGTATATGAGCTGTTTTTTTTGGAGGCCTACTGGTAAAATTATAATAAACAGGTGTTTTAAAAACAACCGCATGGCTGCTTTTAGTGTGCAAAGTAACATACGCCACTCAGGAACATTCCAGAACATCTGATGGTTTGTCTTGTCCAGGAGCAGATCAAGCACCTGCTGGTGGTATAAATACAGCAGTAGACAAGACTTGCTCCCATAAGCGCAAGCTTGTTGGTTCAAATCCGGGGATCGGGATAATTGCCTTAAAATAAACTACTGAACATCTGGCTGAGAGGTGAGGCCATTTACTATGCCCCGGAAGAAGATGACTTCATTAAAGAGAACAACAAAATTGAAAATGCAATTGGGATGCGCATGTTTCGCTTCGTTTCTGATAAACGCTAAACCCTCTGTTTTTATTCACAGCCATCAGAGGACTGCTAGCAATACAAATGTAAATATATATATATATATATATAAAGGAAATTTCCTATTTTAAGCTCTTTTGTTCATTTTTTGAGATTATGGTGAGAATTAAAATTGTTTGCCTGGTGCAATATAGAAAATACTGTGTTAATGTTAATTTAATCATTCTGTGACTGAGATTTCTTAAGTAAAAAAACCTTTTAGAAAAAAACTTAAATCAAGACGAAACAGCTGGAATGGGGACCAGACTTTATTTAAAAAGAGACTTTAACAATAAAGACACAAACCTCAGTCCCAAGCTGCTTCGGGAAAAGGCCACTACATTCAAATATATTTAAATTTCAATTTGGCACATTTCCCTGGCTGGCAAAGATGTGCTCTGTGCGGTCTTCTACCCAGACAAAGAATACACGGTATTTGTAAGACGGTGAAGACAAAACATCAAGTGGGTGTAATATTTCCTGTGGAAGGCAACCTCCCGAAGATGCAAACTGCTGGGCAAACTTTTTTTCAGTCATTTCAGCTTTGAATTTCAGCTTTGAATTTTTGAGCCCACGAGTACTAGCAACTCAGGCAGGAGTGTCATTCCTCATGTCACATGATACCTCTATAGGGACCTCTCGTGCCCGATTTCCCCATTGGTGAGATGGGGCCAGGCCTCAGGAGTTGGCAAGGACAGGCCGCTCCATATCGTCCATCGTCTGGCTGCCAAAACCACTGTCTTCTGTGGCATCTGATTAGGGAATACCAGTGGGAGACAGGGACACAGAGGTACACTGTTAATAGCTATCCATTGATAACTGGCCATCATTTTCACACGTTCATGCCACAAAGACTGTAGATACCTGGCAAGAGTATGTTTCTTAGCAATTTCTCGGCTGGTCATTATGGTATGCGTTCCAAGTCAACCAAACTATGTGCCATTTAATTTAATTGGAACTGGCCATTGTAAACAGAGAAAAAAAACGATTTTGCTATTTTAATTTAGGACATCACAGTGCACTGGAATCTGAAGTATGTAGACTTAACTGGAGTTCACAGAGAATATGATGCCACAAAGGGGCATTGTGATGTCACAATACTCAACATAATATGGCCCATACCTGCACTGTGTGTCTTGTCCTGCATCTCTGTTCGTCTTAGTAGTATCACTCCTTCATTCAGGCCCAGTGACTCCAGAGCCTCCACCAGCCCCGCCACCTGACCCCCACCCACCTGCGAACGAGACGTAGCACATTCTTCTGATGACCTTCCACACAAACTCTGTCCATCCCCTGAACACTTTTCCCCCTCTTACAGTCTTCCACCATACAGTTCAGAAGACCAGAGTGCCTGCCCCACCTGGTAACTCTCCAGCAGGCTCTGGCAGGGCGAGGGCGTATCCTGGAACAGGTCGGCTAGTGTTAGCATCCCCAGCTTCTCAGCCAGATCCCTCCAGGGAACGTGGCCCTGGCTGAGGATCCCTTCCAGCTGCTGAAGGATCTCTCCGTCCAAATGGGACACATCTGGGATTTTGGGAAGGGATCGGGGGGGAAGCAGAACACAAAGCAGGAATAAGGGGTGCAAAGGGTGAATGGGTAACCCCAAAAATGAGCTGCAGGATGTGGACAGGGTGTAGGGTGGCCTAGGACCACCCTCACTGCCAGGCCATTAACAGTTAACAGTGTGCTCCTACCGTCTGTGTGTGTCTTAGGGGAGCTGACTGCATGTCTACTGGGCATGGGACTCTTCCTACAGTCAAGCAGCTCCCTAACCTGCAGAGGGTGCTATGTGTTAGTGCAGGTCATGCACACTGATGTCCTCAACTCCTACAAAATATACACACACACACACCCTAACACCCACCTTCTGGAACTTGGCCAGGTGGAAAGGCGTGTGCCCTGGGGCAGGCCGCTTGCGGGGAATCCTGGACTGGTGTCCATTCCCTTCTCCCTCACTGACTCTCTCCTCTGCTTCCCCATGCTCCTCATCTGAGGAGAGGCTGAACAGCGGCTCATCATTCTCCGCATTCTTCTGGGCACCTGTAGGGGACAGCATGCTAGCCTGAGCCTGAGTACTGATGTGCAATATAGTCTTCCTGTGCAGGTAACGCAGGCTCTGAGCTCACGCAGCTAACCTTCTTGCTAGTAATGGACAAAATTATGCTTTATGAACCATTTGCTGCGTTTTTTGACCCCCACTAGATGGTGCTCTTGGATAACTTTGGGGCATGCCTTGAGCCCTTTTTTGAGCAGAGTGCACCATCTAATGGGGTCAAAAAATACAGCAAATGGTCCAAGAAGTGTCATTTTGTCCATCACTTCTTCATATAGTGCATGCCGGCACATACAGCATATCTCTTAGAACTTATCTAGATCAGCTAGCACTAAATAACTGATTGTACAGTCTACACAGCACACAGATCTGTGCCAGAGAGCGGTGATGTCACACGGTGCCTGACCTGCAGCGAGGAGCATGGAGCACAGCGTGGGGGAGCCCAGGCTGGCAGCTAGGTGCAGTGGAGTGTTCCCCGCGAAGGTGATCGCGTTCACATCCGCCTTTAGCTGAGGGGGGAGCAGGAGGAGAAAACAGGGCATACTGATGGCTGGGATTCCCATGAAATATGAAGTGAAAAACACAATGACGAAGGCAAGTGGGTCAGGGAGCGAGCAGCCGCTTTGACGGCAGCGGTGTCACCACGATGGCCCTAATTTTACTGCCTTTTACAGTGCTCAACTTGTCTAATTCAGTTACAATGTTGCAAATGTGCAATTGGTTACATAACAAAAGTCCACTGACAGAGTTTAACATATTTGCACATATCTCTTGCACAGACATTTTCTTTCTATAAAGTGTCATAATTATTCTGACTATTCCGTTCTTGCTATTAATTACAATTGTAGCTTTGCAAAGGTGTTACTAATTAAAAAGCACCCAATGAGTCTGTTTGTCAATGAACTTTAACACAGAACTTTAGAGCTATAATTTAGGTTTCAATTTATTAATGCAAGAAATGAATGCTTACTTACTACAACGTCTGGTTGTTTGCATGTTTTAATAAAATTAAGCAATATGGTCCTTAGTAGTGATGGACAAAATGATGCCTCATGAACCATTTGCTGTATCTTTTGATCCCACTAGATGGTGCTCTTGGTTGCTCTGCGGGATGCTTTGTGCCCTTTTACCAACAGAGAGCACCATCTAGTGGGGTCAAAAAAATATAGCAAATACTTCATGAAGCATCGTTTTTGTCCATCACTAGCACTTAGTTATTAGTGGCTGAATTGAGCAGTATGAGTTTATAGTGCCCCCCGCTGGAGACAGTGTGTAAGGCCTGCTATATGGGACCTCTCCAGCCCCACGACTGTTCATCTGACATGTTTGACGTCTTCTACCACCACGCTGATTCAACTCATCATCACATTGCTCATTTTATGGGGGTTGCTGTCTGGGGGGTGTGAAATAGTGTTCACATGATGGCGGTGTCCCTGATGTCAAGGATGGGGAGGGCTTGACGGGAAGGGAAAGGCACCTCAGTGATCAGCATGAAGGCCACTTTGAAGAGGTTCTCGGTCACAGCAAGGTGCAGCGCAGTGCAACCACCCTTCAGCTCCGCCGTGTTGATCCAGGCCCCTGCCTCCACCAGGGCCCGCAAGGATCGCTCCGCCCCCTTACGCACAGCCAGGTGGAGCGGGAAGAGCCCTGGGAGGTCAAAAGTCAATACAATTTATTTCTCAGCCATTACTATGAAATTCCATGCAATACTTTCCTGTTGCTAATTAATGAATTGTTATGAACCCTCTGGGGTCGAGTGCATCGTCGGCGATGCAGCATACGTTTCACGTCTATTTCAGTTTATATCTCGCTGAAATCTTCATGTAGAATCATGCAAAAAATGCTGGCTAAATCCGTAATCTGTCTTCTTTTCAAAACGTCCATTGTCGGAAGTATTAAAGTTTTTAAAATTACGTTAAATCGGCAAAAAAGTAAACCATTTCACTTTCCTTTGTTTTACCTGCATCCACATTCGAAATAGCCGCATTTCCGCGTATTGAAATCGCATTCGCATGGTAATCTGATGAACAATGCAACAGTGAAACGCGATCCAGATACATCCCC
>JAODKC010000045.1:2326132-2341615 GCA_026777985.1 Mormyrops attenuatus | reverse complement strand
GGGGAGGGATGTAGCCAGGTGTAAATGGCTCATGCCAGGAGGTAGTGCTATCGTTTGGCAACCAGGTTGCAGGTTCGAGCCCTGGTGCCTCCTGACCCCATCAAAGTCTCCTTGAGCAAGACACTGAACCCCAAATTGCTCCCGGTGTGCAGGCTGGCGCCTTGCATGGCAGCCTTCGTCACCAGTGTATGAATGTGTGTATGAATGGGTGAATGTGAGGCATGAATTGTAAAGCGCTTTGAGTACTTGTAGGAGTAGAAAAGCGGTATATAAATGCAGTCCATTTACCATTTTACACATAAGAGCTCCTAAAAATTCAATGGAAGGAGACCAGAAATAGTGACATGAGTTCGCTTTTTCTCATTTATTTATCCAACTGAATGTTGCAACTACACAATTTAGTCATCTTCATGTAGCCAAGACTTTGGCGATCAGATATCTGGGATCAAAACAAACTGCCACCATTGCTTACTATGTACTTTTATTACGTGTCTGCAAGTGTTCCAAACTGCATTTTGCAATGTGTATACTTTGATGTCACATTACAAACTTAACATAAATCTGATATATTTACGGTATGCATTAAAATAAAGATGAGTGTAATGGCAAAACAAATATACAAGAAATAATTTGCCATGAATTAAGTTTATGATATTTGACGAAATGTGTGATCATGCCCCAGTCAGTGAAAGTGTGTTTCCTACTCCTAGACGCAAGAGGGTTAATAATAATCGATGCTGTATTGATCCCCATGGTTAAATTCTCCTTAAGCCTCTCCCAACAAGCTGTCCACAAAGGGCAGCCACCCAAAACAGCAGCCAGGGAGGTGGGGGTTAAGGGCCTTGCTCAAGGACCTGCAAATATGCCGAGGCTAGATTCGAACCGCCAACCTTCTGATCACAGGACCACTGAGGCACGTGGCTAAATGTGTATATTATGCTGCAATATACCTGCAATTTCCTTCAGGATAAATTGTCTGTGTCTAACTAGTAATCTGGCTACCCATCCTAACAAGCAGGCTGGAACTGCAGACCTGCAAAGTCACAGACCACAGATTCCAGCTGTTTATGTCTGCAAGATCTAAGCACAGGTAGCAGCCAGGAAACCTGCCACCTACGATAAACAGTCGTGCGAATGAGCTGCCTTACACTGCATCTACTGGCACCTCCCTCACATGGAAACTATGACTGATGATGTCCTGCTATGAGCAGAACCGTTACTCCCTGGGGTGGCTGTGTAGGCGTGCGGACATTCTGTACTGGTACCGTATGAGTCTCCATGTCTGTGACGCACATCATCCGCCGGTGATGCGTATGCAACGTACCGCTGTGGTCGGGCACGTTGAGCAGGCGGGCATGCCGCTCCCCCAGGGGGGCCAGCACAGTGCGTAGCATGGTCTCGTCCCCCAAGGCCGCGGCCAGATGCACCGCCGTCCGCCCGTCCCGATCCAGGAAGCTGGGGTCAGCTCCTGCCCCCAGCAGGAAGCCTGTCACCTTGGACTGCCCCGTGATCACCGCTAGGTGCAGAGGTGTCTGTGGAGAGGCATAATTACTCCAGTTCAGTTTCGAGGGGGATAGGCGCCTCTGTGCACCGCTGTGTATACTGGGCTCTCAGCCGCCTGCTCTCCTAGGCACCCACTATTGTATTGTATCACAGTGCCACAAGTGTCACAAGTTCTCTCAACCCAGTCCTAGGAGACCCCCAGACTTTTTTTTTTTTTTTTGCTCCCTCCCAGCTCAACTGAACCAAATAAATCAACCAAATCACTGAATACCAGGTACATGCATGTTGGAAGCTGGGAGGGAGCAAAAATGTGAACTGTTTGGGGGTCACCCAAGGACCGGGTTCGGAAACACTCTGCTATATAATATAAGTAATTCTTAGTTCACAGTGGAAGCTGGATGTCTGGTTCCCGTTACCTGCTGCAGGTGGTTACGTGTGTCCAGGATCTTCTGCTGGTTCATGCTGACGATGGTGCGGACCAGTTGCTCCACCACGGACGTCTGCTGGTTGATGATGGCCAGGTGCAGAGGTCTGGGGTGGCACAGAAGCACAAGTGAGCTTCAGGGTGGGAAACTCATTCTGAAGATCTGCACAGGGCCCTGGCCAAGGTGAATGGAGCGACTCACGTGTCACCATTTTCATCCTGGGCTGCACAAAGGTGCCTCTGCACAGCCAGTAGGAGGCGTATGTCTCCGGTGCGGCAGTAGTCCAGAAGGGCTCTTGCCATCTGCCGGGACATCGGGGAAGTCCTGCCTTGGACTGTGGCGGCTGGGGACAAGAGGGCTCACAGTCAGCCAGCCACATTCCACACCCATACATGCGCGAGGTCCATTCATTGGCCCAGCCATTAAATCACACCCCTGCCATGTAGCTTACCAACATGCAGGAGGCGCTGTTGCATTGGTGTCCCCTGACCCCGCAGCTGGCTTCCTGGGGCCACAGCCTGTGGCTCTGACGAATCGGACATCTGTGTTCCGCCCCCTCCGAATCTGCCATCCCCGCCCAACTGGCCAAAGCCGCCACCCATGGCAGGCTCAAACTGGAAGCAGGAACCACCTGACAGAGAATGGGGGGGGGGGGCGATGAGGAAACACTTCAGCTGCAGAAGCCCCACCAGTAGGCGGCACCAAGTTGTCTTGTGCCCACGGGCCACCTCCTGGTCCTTAATCCTCACCTCCTCCACCATTGACTCCTCCCCCTCCTCCACTGCCTCCAAATCCTCCTGCCCCCCCCAGCCCGCCATTGTCCCCAAATGGCCCCCTCCAGTGGTCGTACACGTCAGGCAGGGGCTTCTGCTTCTTTCGCTTGACCTCCTCCTTGTCTGATGGTCCAGAAGGAGACAGCCGAGTTTCATGGCAGTGTTCATTTCACCTTCACCTTGCAGCCACCCCCCCTTCACATTCACCCTCCCCTTGTCATCGCCATGGTAACACAGGGCCACCTGGCCTCACCTTCATTGTGTGGCACGTAGGTGAACTGCTTGGGCTCGCTGCAGTCGCCACCTTTTTTGCGTTTCAGCTGCAGGAAGACGGTGACGGGCCGCTTGATCTCCGTGGTGTGGTACTGGGGGGTCTTAAACACAATGGCGTACTGTGGAGGAGTGGGGCAGCTATGTCATCACCAGGTGGTTTAGGTACATAGACCGAGAGCACAAATGAACACAGAGGCACATACTGGACCTGGACCTGACCTGCTTGTGGACGTCAGTGGGAGAGAAGTCACCCAGCGCTTCCCAACTTCCATCTTCGTCCTCAAAAAAGCGAATCTCAATATCATCTGGAGTGGAACAGATGAGACGGTCCATGAACATGCACAGACACAAAAGAGGCTCAGATGCAATGCTATGAAACGTCTCCGTTGCTGCGAGGTCCACCCCGTGGAACCCTGGAGGGCAGCTCCTATTGGCTGAGATCGGTGAGCAATGGGCCAATCGACTGTACTGCTTCCTTGGGACTAGGACTCACCTTTCTGCACCTTATCACACAGCAGAAAGACCTCATCCCCCCCAAGCACGGAGCCACATGTCTTATCCATGCGAGAGATCTTCAGGTTGGATGCATTGGGTGACTCTGTGGGGGGGGGGGAGGGAATCCTGTTTCAATTTTAAGGTGTCGATTTACCTTCATGTAAAGATACACCAATTTCTGCTCTGTTTCCCTTCATCTATGTGTTTTTCATTGTCGGCAAGACCCTACAGTCTGTTGGACGGTGTACTGCGTGGTGAGGGGTGGGGCATCGTGAGGAGGCACTTACTGCTGTCGTAGATGGGGTTGGAGATGACCGGCTTCAGAGCCAGCGTGTAGTCGCCCTGGCTGTCCTGCAGATAGGCCGTGAACTTGAGCCTCACCACGTTCAGATCCATGGAGACGCTCAGCTCCTTAGCTTCTTTGGCAATGGCCTGCTCCTCTGACTCTGTGTGGATACTCACAGGATGTCAGAGCCCGGCTGGGCGAGCGGGGGCGTGACAGGGTGGGGGGCACAGCCAGCAGTGGCCTCGCACTCATACCGGTTAGGTGGCCCCGGCCTCCTGTTTGCTTCATCCTCTCCTCCTTCAGCCTCCGGGTCAGCACGTCCACCACCCCTCGCCTGGTGACGTGAAGGATGCCCAGGTTGTTGAACCTGGATGAGAAGAGGTGAGTGAGACAATCATGGAGGGGGGGGGAGGGGGGAAGGGGAAAAGAGGGATGCGGAGAGGGATAAAGACTGAACGTGTGGTGCATGGAAGTTAAATGAAACAGCAGAAATACGCAGACAGACACAGAGAGCTGCAGATGCAGACATTTCTGCTGACTCAGCACTTACTGTGCCGTCAGGTCCGTGGGGCCCACGATGACATTGCAGCTGCCACCGTCGTTACAGTGCTTCCCCACCAGGCTGTGGGCGTGGATGCGTGGGGGGTCTGTGTGTGTCACCAACTGCACCTCCACCTTGGCACGGCCTATGTGACTACCAACCTGAATGGAGACCAAAGAGGTTAATCCATATGGAACTTACACAGAAAGCCACAGCCACAAGGGGGGCAGGGACTCACAGGAATACAAACACATTAGGGGCGGCGACTCACATGAATACAAACACATTGGGGGCGGGGACTCACATGAATACAAACACACTGGGGGGGGGGGGGGGGAATGATGAATATGAACACATATGAGGTTTAGGTAGGCTCACCCACACTGTGGGATATGTCTTCTTGTTCTTCTCACTGGAAGCCCCTGGCAGACCCCCATGGGATGGTCCCTCACACTCGTACCGAAATCGGAATCCCCTCTGCACACACATGAGTTTTGTGTCATAAGTAAAGCGGGGCCGCTAATACCTCAGACGCTGATGTTATCAGCACTCAGAGCAATCACTTATTTGTCCTTCTGCTCTTCTAAAAACAGGATCGTAACAATCTCCAGCATTTGACAGCTATTGTATCTGAACCTTTCAGTTTGTCCAGGGATAAATAAACTGCCCAATGGTTGATATTGGCACGGTGCGTCCTGGGGTGACCCGATGTGGCGACGGGGATATTACAGGAGCACACACCTGCTTGGGCTCCTCGATGATCTGCAGGTACGGTCCGTGGGCTGCAACGAACAGGCAGCTCATCATTATCTGCAGACTGTCGCCTAGCCTGCTCCAGTGAACCTCATAATTCACAGACATGTAATGTAGGGTTAGTTACCTGTCTCCAGAAAGGGCTCGACCTTCACACTGGCTGGAGACATGGGCTGGTACATCAAGTCAGGCATGTTGGGCATCAGGATCTGCAGGAGACAACAGCTTTACGATTATGAAGAAGCATCACCCATGATCTGTGACCATATCAAAGGCAGTCCCAGGGAAAAACAGGGATTTAAAATACATCCATCCATCCACAATCCATCCATCCATCAAGCTTATCAGCTTAGCTACAGTTTATCAAACAGTTATTAAGATATGAATAACGATAAGAAAATTCTGAAGACAATAAGACCGTGGTTAGATAGAAAACATACTGAATATAAGCAATTTAAATAATTTAATAACTCAAAAGTTATTAAAGAGGGGTGGGGATGTGTGCTCTCCGGTGTCCGAAGGAACCAGCGTGACATTAACCCCGGAATATTCCAGCAGCCTAGCTGTTCGGTACATTTTCACTTTCACTTTCTCTTTTTAGGTCTTCATATATATTAGACAAAAAACAGATTAAGCCACCCCCCTTCCCCGTCCCCCCAGTCTTACCTCATTGTCCATCATATTTAAGTTAAATGACAGTCCGTCCATGTTAGGAGAAGAAAGGGTTGAGTTAGCGCATCACGTCTTCACAGTTCGGGTATAAGCGCGACGTTCTGCATCGGCCGCCTGTAAACACACACGGACCGCTGCAGCTTTCTCTCGCAACAGTCAATCTCCCGGCTGCAGGCAGATTTAAAGCTTCCTCACAGCTGGGTGTCTTAGATGCGTCCGAGTGCGGCCGCAGCGGTTACGTCAGCCAGCCCTGCCGGAGCTTCCGGTCACACGTCCCGACCCCCTCGCCGAGCGCCCTGTCGCCAGCTGCTCGTCACGAATCCCAAAGCCATCTGCGGGACGGAGAGGAAGCGGCACGGCGTTAAGGCGGAGGAGCCCCCCAGAGGCGCAGAGGCGGAGCTTTCGCTGAGCGCTGCTCGCTCTAACGCGGCACTTTCCAGGAAGCGAGCCAAACGAGGAAGCCAGAGAGGAAAGTCCCAAGAATACCAGCCACTCTGATCAGCACGCGCGTGCACGTGCGCGGGCACACAGGCACTCACGCAGAAGCGCCTGCAAGTCCCAGCAAGTACACACAGGCAGGCATTGGAGGCAGAGTATGCGCAGGTACACATGCAGACAGACATCAAACACAAAGGGGTGTGAAGACAGGAACTCACACAGCCAGCTCTCCTCCACACGCCATGTGGCCTGTATCCTGAATGCCCTGCCCAGTCTCCCCCTGCTCCAGAAACCGTTGCACATTCCTCACTACAGTGACACCCACCTTTATAGAGAGAGAGAGGACAGCAGTAATCATGCAAACCAGAGCATCGGGCTGGTTGACTACTCAGTAGTGCAGGGGTGGCCAATCTTATCTGCAAAGGGCCGGTGTGTATGCTGGTTTTTGGGGTAACCTTTAGGTCAGCTGTTCAATCCCAGGTGTGAGGACTCTTCAGCCAATCAGTCCTCTAATTAGTAATCTAATTTGGCAGTTGCAGCAAAAACCTGCACACACAGTGGCCCTTTCTGGATAAGATTGGCCACCCCTGCAGTAGTGGGTCCCTCATACTTTAATATCCATTAATTTTTTGGAGTCTCCAAAGTACCGATCCCAGCTCTGAACTACAAAATTACAAATCTGATTGAACGGATTCTGTGCTCCAGGCTCCATCTGCAGGTCTTTAGTTTTTGAGCTTATAGTCACCTGCAGAGACCCTGTGTGCTCCATCTGATTGGTCACCTGTGTCCCGAGGCCTCCTAGCGTTGCAGTGGTCAGCAGCTCACGGTCACCGGCTACCCAGCGAGCCCGAAGGGCTGTTCATGAGGACCAAGCTGCAGCAGAACTGAACCAAAGGACTGAAAAGGGGTCACATGTTTCTGTCCTGGTGGCACCACAAAGTGCAAAGGCATGTGGCCGGACTGAAACACAAACGTCAGAAACACACTGTATGCAGAAGTGAGGTTAGACATCAGGTATCTTACAATTTAAGGAATATATTTCTGATGCCAGGATCATCAACCACCATGTGACTTTCTGGTGGTCTTATTTTCAAAAGATGTCTTTTGAAGGTGTTTTAAATATGAAAAATACTCCTGTACTATATTTTACTTACACAAGGTACGAGTCCTTTCTCATGAGTCTTTGGTGCCTTAAAACCCAAAAACACTTTAGGCTGGTGACTGGGAAATGTATGACATCACCAAACACCACAAGCCTTTGCTGTAATCCACATAACTGTAGCTAAACAGTAACAAATCCTATTATTATTCCCATAGTAGCAGCTACCAGAGACCTGGGCACACAGAAATGTAAAGGGCTTCTCATTCTAGCTGAGAGCATAGGAGGGCCTTGTCATGAATGACTCCTAGATAGATTTTTGGGGTGTTATCTACATCTCTAAGATTGCTTAGGGTGAGTTCCTACCTCCTAGCAGACCAAGTCATGGTCCTGTGCCTCTGCTAAATAGCATCAGGCAGGAAGTGAATATTTCAATATGGCAGCTGTCTCCAGCCAGTTGTTCGTGGGCAGAAAGGAGCATTTCCCTTCTGGGAAGTATGCCGATTGCTTGGTACATGTGGCCCAGTTAAAGGACGGCACTTTCATGTGATTTCTTATATATTCTTGCAGTTTCCTGCCTTACTGGGACACTACCTTCAACAGGACAAAAATTCCCTCCAAGGATGGGGTTTTGGGAGGGGAGTGGCGAGATGTCGAAGATGAAAAGAAAACTCCTCCCACCCATACCAGAAAGTGCGTCTTCCTGTCACTTCAGAGACTTTTCATACAGACTAGCTGATGACACTGGTCTCTTGGGCCAGCTGGCATAACTACATCACTGTCATCATGAACCGGAGCTGTGAATTTGTTCCTGACACACTGAAGGTCCCAGTGAGTGTATGTTACTAAGCAACCTGGCTGGGCCACTGCTCGTCTCTCGCCAGTTTGTATAACCTTCTCAGTGATGTGTGTTATGGAAATTGCAGGACAATCCTTGGCATTGACCAAATCCCAAGAGCCTGTAAGCTGGACTTGAGAAGTTAAGTTTCCTCAAGTGCAATATTTCCGTAGAAAGACATGGAGAAACACGCAGGCCGATAATTACCCAAACAAAACAAACCAATGATTCGATTAGCTGATACCGCACATTAAAAAACTTTTTGGCCTGGACTGTAAAATCCTGCACCACAGATGACAGGGATTCCTGGAACCACCAAATAAGAGGATTATTTTTTAACTTAATCCTCAAAGGGCGAGAACCCATGAAGTGCGGCAGTGTTGGTATGGGGAGCCGAGAGTGTGGGAGACAGAGAGAAGCGGCGGTAAAAACGGAGAGGCTGCAACGGAAAAAAACGTTATCGTAATGAGGAAAAACGCTCAACTTGACTCAGACGGAAGATGGCATTTTTTGTAAGGATTTTTTGAAATACAAACGTAACGTTTTTTTGTGGGGTCCAGCTGTTTCTGTAGCCATAAATGCAGTGATGCAGCCTGATTCATGGCTATACGATACTGTCTGTATCATTTCTAATAAAATTAAACAGGGTGACCAGATAATTCATGTCAGGAAGGACATGATTCGTAAACTACAATTTCAATGAAAAGGACCTGGATTTCACTTTAGCACTGAGTTCTTGCTGTGTGCTTATTGGTCAGTCTCCTTTAATCATGCACGTGTCACAAATGTTAATGTGAAACAGCTGGATGAGTCTTTCAATCAAGGAAACAAACCAGTAAAAAAACAAGAACCAAACTACTTAGCCAAGCACAGGAGCCTTAGGATTTTAAAGTAAAACCTGAAATAGTTGACTGTGTCCTCCATGACATTGCTTATCTGCTCGCCCTAAATTAAACCTACTTTAAGATCTCAACTAAACTAGTTTCAAAAACTCTCTGAATGCAGCACAGACAGAAGTCCGATCCTGCAGCATGTGGAACGGAACCGGCCGCATTAATATCGCAGCGGCTGCGCTAGATTTCAGCTAGATTTTGTAACCGAACAGCTGAAATTGAGTTTCTTTGAGATTAAGACGTTTAAGTTCTTTTTGTATTTGTTTTTTTTCCCCCAGATGCACAACGGAGAAAATGAGAGATCCAGCCACGGTGCTATTTACGTGACTCACCTGTATTTTCCTACGAGGGGGGTTTTTAAAAACAAACCGGGCCACGTAAACGTTTCGTAAAATGAAAACAGAATTAACGGAATAGTTCTTTGAAATTCAGGACTATTTCTATTTCATTGAGCTGATAAACATTTATTTTGCGGACTATTCTGCTGGGGATCATGCCAGTAATTAAAATGACTGTGCATCGAGGTATTGGGTCAGTAATACGAGTATGTGGACGAACCGGTTCTGGTACCGCAGACTCTGCTGCAGAAGCTAACATCCGCTGTCACAGCCCTGACTCCTCTTTCTGATGGGTATTTAGGTGAATGAGACCGGGAAATCCCTGGCGCAGGGGGAATTCCGTAAAATCAAATATGAAAAACCGAAAAGACCGGTGTGAATGATAACAGGGAGACATCTATGAGGCAGCATAAGATTTGAAATTAATATCACAAATCTTAACGGTTGTTTGGCCAGCAAACAAATACTCAATAAACTCATTAAGAAGGCTGCATCTGTTCTGGGAATCCACCTTGATTCCTTTGAAATAACTGTCCAAAAGAGAACACTCAAGAAGATTTACTCCATACTGGACAATGCATCACACCCCTTGCATCACACTTTGGTCAAACAGAGAAGCACAATCAGTGACAGACTCGCCGCTTACGTCCGCGCTTCCTGAGGTCTTATTTCCCAGCTGCCATCAGATTTTATAGTAAGTCTCTCCCCTGAACCCACTCCCCACTCATTCTCCAGCCCTCTAGATTGTTATTGTATTGTAATGTTTCTGTTATTTTAAAATGTTGGATTTTTAAATTTAACTTTTAAAATTTGTTTGTTTGCACACAGCACTTTATACTTCAGTATTGTGTATTTTCTGTTTTAAATGTACACTTTACTTTTGTTTACGCTGCTGTAGGTCTTTTGGAATTTCCTTCGGGATCAATAAAATACTACTACTAAAGAATCTGAAAATAAAATTCCCATGTTGCAAACACCATTTTTCGTCTTGTGGTGTTTAAAACCCTTAAAATATGCTTTGTGTAACGTGTCAGGATCTGTCCCTGCCATGTCTGTCATGTCCCCATTGGCCAGCAGATGTCGCTGGCCATCCTATTTTGTTCCTTGTAGTTCCTATCCCTAATGTTTGGTTAATTAGTCAATGATTCACACCTTTCCCTCATTTCCTGTGTATATAGGTGCCTGTGCCCTGTTTCTCTGTCGGTCATTGTGCCTTTGTTTTCTGTGTATTGCATGCAGATGTTGGTTGTGTTTTGGACCCCTATTGCTGTTTTCTGCTACCCCTTCAGTGTTTAGCGCTAGCCCTTGTGAAGTCTTTGTCACCTACCTGCCTTTGTTTTGACCCTTCGTGGAGCTTTGGTTTCTAGTGTAGTTTCTGCTTTGCACAATCCCTGAAGCACCTTCCTTATACAACAAATTATATAGAAATTCCAAAAATGTTCAGATAAGTGAGGTTTGGCTGATGGATTGTCAGCTGTGTAGGGGTGGAATGGAGAAGTCACATTCAACTTGATAAAAGTCGAGTCACATTTTAGTCAAAATCTGTTTGGATGGGCAAAATGAATCTAGCCCCTAAGAAGACAGAGAGATACTAGTATGTAAGAGGAAAAGAAGTGATATAATCCATTTCGACGTTTCATTTGGTTAGCTGTTGTCTAATTACATTATTTGTACAAGACAAATAACATCATAAACAATAAAGGTGCGTTTTGTGTGTAAAAAAGCGCTTCTTGTTCTAGCTAACTCAAGGTGACCTGGAGGTTTTATGTAACATACTGTGCGTTGTATTTGTCAGGAATCTCTGTCTGTATTTGCCTAGATCTATCTGTTTTGAAAGAGGAAGGAGGCTTTAGGGTTTTGATTCTGCACACTGTTTTATCCTCCATGTTTGCAATTATTAACTCTATACTAGCATAATGCTCTATAAATGTTATAAATCGAGTACACCTACTTTTAAACACTCTCATTCCCAGAAGAGCCAAAAGTGTGAGGTCAGGAAAACCTCGGCGCTCTCACACGATGCTGGGGCAGTGCTGTGCATGAACACGCTCATATTTTTGGTGGACTGAACGAATCATTTTCTCAACTAATGAATGTGAACTTAAGTATCCTTCTCTGCTTTATGGCGGCAGGCGTCTGGCTGGGCTAGTACTAGCAATTCCAAAAATGCTGCCGCTGGTTAAACTGAAGCCAGTTTGTCTGAACATTTGAATGACTTTTATGAACAAATCAGTACAGATTCCAATGGAAAACAATCTCTCACTTTTATGCAAAATGTGCCCGCCAGGTCTGAAAAACAGGTCCGAACATGAGCCACATTTGCAACGAAATTGAAATGACACATGGAGTTGTAGCAGCTGAGTATATTAAACCTTTTCCACACCTCTTTTTTCACCTCCTGTATAAAAAATTTACATCAAGCTGCATTAAACCTGTAAACTGATCTATTTTGTGTTGTCCTGCTTTATGATACATTGGGTGCTATAACAGCTACTCACTTTAGTTTTTCTTGCCTTTTAAAAGTAATCCCTGTCCGTGACTCCATAGTAGTATAAAGTAATTCATCGAGTTTGGGATGCGGCAATGATTTAGGGCTGGGGATGGATGAGTAGCAGAATAATCTACTGAGAAAGAATTTCTGAGAGCAGTTCTTTAAAAAATCAGAAGAAATTAATGTGAAATTGTTTATTTTGGGACTGTGAACTTCAAAATTGTGAACTTTGAGCATGAACCAATTCATTTTAATCTGTGTGAGCTGAACTTTGAGCTTTTGTTAATTGTGAACTTGCGTAGCGCCCGTTTGAGGGGCAGTGTGTGGTTCAGTGGCATAAGCTTCAGTTCTTCTGTTCTTGGTTGCTGGCTTGAGCTCCTGCCTTAGCAGAAAATACACATTTGATAATTAATTTTAATACTTGAAGGAAGCATCATTTACAGCCACAAGTCCACTGATCATCTTCTGTCTTTGGCCAGATTCAGAAGTTAAGCCGTTCCACTATCTTCTCAAGGAAGCACCAGAAGTAGGAGCTCATCACCAAAAATAAGCTGCACTCCTTTGGAGAGAGACAGCAGAAGCGAGTGCAGGTAAAGGCAGCTCTACATGGCCTGCTGTGTGTCTGCCCTGCTGTGGTCTGGTATCCATTACAGCATCTTATTATGTCCTTATTTTGTAACTAATTCTGTACAGAAAGTATATTTGTGCTCATGAATCATATTTGAATTTCAGATTACAGGAGAAGATCATTTCTGAAGCACAAAATGTGAGCTGTGTTTCTTTTGTCATAATAACTCTTAGTCTCTGTTTTCTTATTACATTTAAATTTTGCATTTCCTGATATGTTTTTCATGCATTGATCATTCTGTACATTTTAATATTTTGTAGGTTTATTGCCTGATATTCTGTCACTTCTCTCATCCACACAGACCACATTGCATGTGCTTTCTAAGTAAATGCCCAATCTGTGTTTTATTTTGATTAGCTGTGGTCTAATTCCAGATGCTAGTAAATCAGACCCTATAATTACTGAAGCGTTCACTAATACTGATTGCTGTCGGCCACAGCCACTCCTTACAAATCCATTGGCTCCAAACTCCAAGCGTACAGACCACCGAGGGAGAGAGAACGCCCCCCAAATGTACAGACCACCGAGGGAGAGAGAACGCCCCCCAAATGTACAGACCACCGAGGGAGAGAGAACGGCCCCCAAATGTACAGACCACCGAGGGAGAGAGAATGCCCCGAAATGGCCTCCCTCGGTGGCACCAGGGTCCAGGTTCGGGGTCTTCACAGTCCCCCGATCATCATCAGTCCTTCTGTTGCCTAGGGAGACCCCCGCCCCAAAAGAACAGGAACAACAAAAAAACATTTACAATTACAATTTACAATAGTACACCCCCTTCCTGTGACAGCGACGTGCAGACAGAACTGTCCAGCACTGCATATGTCGAGTTTGCATGTTCTTCTCTTGATCTGTTAAAGCATTATTTTATTATATACTATGTGGTACATTCTGTTAGTTAAACGCGCAATCACTCAATGTCATATTTTCATATAGTGTACGATGCAAGCTGTGGTGATTTAATTACCTTCTCATTCTCTTACAAGTTATTTTACAGAACAATGAATACACACATTTTACAATATTGTATCTCCTGATCACCAACTGTTACTGCTCTATTACTTTAATTAGCTATCTATAGGCCCTTTGTACAAATGTACATTTTTTGTTTCAGGCAATTGTCACTGGTCTCAGTCCACTTGAAGCCTTCATTGGGGCAGAAGAGGGAGTGGCTCTGACAGATGTCAATGGCAAATACTGGAGCCCGATTGAACAAAATGGAATATATTCTATTGAATGCTGCAAGGACACAAAAGACCCTTCGTGCAAGTTCCTCTTAGAAATAGTCGGGGACCATAAAGTTCGTATGAGAGATGCGAGAGGGGTATACCTCAGTCGAATTCACAGAGATGGTATCGACTTTATTGAGGCAGCTAAGAATCCCCCTGACATATGTTGTGAATTTGAAGTTTTCACGAAAGATGACAAGGTTTTGTTTAAAGCTGACAATGGTAAATTTCTGAGTCTCATTGCCCGTGGACGCCTCAACATCGAAGCTGCGAAGGACGGGCCGGACAAGTATTGTGAATTTACCCCAACCATTGGAGACATCGTCAGTCCTAAGTTTGAGATCATCTCTGTGGACTTCAAGAATGTCCCTGCACTGACTCAAAAACCAACTGTGGTGAAGAAAGAAACCTACACAAACAGTAGTAGCGTGGAACAGCAGCACAAGTTTAATATGTCGTGGACGAAAACTGAGTCTGCAACAACCACAGAACTTAGGGGGTTTGAACAGAACTGTGTCTTTTGATTGTGAATTTGTGAAAACTGAAGTCACAATCTCATACTCGGGATCGTATGGCACCAGCTCCACAAAACAGAAATCGATCACCATGGGGGAAGAGACGGAGGTCACCATCCCACCTCATAAAAAGGTAACAGCTAATTTAATAGTCAGCCAGCAGGAAGACTGTGACATCCCATTTACTGCTAAAATCAAGAAGATTAACAGCAATGGAGAGGTGAAGGAGTTCATGGAACACAGCACATGGAAGGGGGTGATTTATGAAAACGTGAATGTTGACATCAAGGAGGAGGATCTGTGAGAGAAGTGGAGCAGTGATACTTAATAAGCAATATGCTTTCTTCTAATTATCCACAAATAACACAATGGATGAAACGAATATTAGTTTATCATCACCAGGAGGAATTATACCATGGATTCAATGTCCCAGCCCCCGTAATAGCAAAAGCAGGACCAGCGGAAATAGAGTCCTCCTGTAATGAACTAGATGAGTTACCCTGATGTGTATACAGTCCTCTCTACCTGTGTCTCTTATGTCACTTACTTCAATTTTGTAAAATTTCCCCCTTTAATCAGACTCAATTTTGTGTTTTTTTTTGTTTCTGCATAATTCACTTGTGAAACAGCAACATCTAGTGGAATGCAGACGTTATAGCAGGCAGCCTGGATGCATTACAGAAAATGTGGTAAACGCTGTTTGAAATGTACGTTAGTATGAATTTCAGTGTTAATCAAAAGTAAGCTAACTGTCATGATCCATGTGACGGGCGAGCAAGCAGGGAGCGGCGAAGCAGGATCAGGGAGACGGGAATCCAAAGATAATGGGTTTATTATGGAGAACAAGCAGACAGGGACCACAGGGCAGACAACGTCAGGAAACTACAATGACAGATCTGTGGAAGCAGACTAGAACGCGGACTGAAATACACAGGACAAACGGCAGGAAACGTAGAACAGCTGGCAAACGTAGGGATTCCACACAGGGTTAACGAGGTGGGCGTGGCACATGCGAGGGTTGGACGGAGGGACGTGACACTAACTAATGTCTGGGCATTATGTGCATATTAAATCTATAGTTTACAAATATGTTTTCATTGTGTATGTGGGAAGTATATTAAATATATTTTTTGTTACATTTTATCTCATTTATCCTACACTTTTACTTAAAACAGTTTACAGTAGAGGTAGGTTGACCAGATAGTCCATGTCAGGGAGAACACTTTGAGCTACTTTGGGTTTTACAAACTACTTTCAAACTGAAAGGCTCCTGTGCTCGGCTAAATAGTTCAGCTC
>JAODKC010000045.1:2288739-2313977 GCA_026777985.1 Mormyrops attenuatus | reverse complement strand
CTGGCCTGGGAACGCCTCGGGATTCCCCCGGAGGAGCTGGATGAAGTGGCCGGGGAGAGGGAAGTCTGGGTTTCCCTACTGATACTGCTGCCCCCGCGACCTGACCTCGGATAAGTGGAAGATAATGGATGGATGGATGGATTTATATTTATTGATATTTATGAACATGAAAGAATACAGTTGTTTAAGATTGTATGTAGATGGGAGATATGGCCTAAAAATAAAAAATTTTCACAATAAATCCTTTTTTCGATTTTCCCCTCCCCTACTCAAAATCAAACTACAGATGACAAATAAATGGTTCAAAACAAGTTTTAACTTTTTTTTTTTTTTTTTTACTTTAGGGTTAAAGTGCAATCTGACAAGCCAAAAAATATTCTTGTAAGTGAGATGGCAGACCACGCCATTGTAAACACTTTTAGAAACTTGTAAAAACTTTTAGCATTTTAATGAATCCCGGCTTTTCCGCAGTATGTATGGGCACCATGTCATTGCAATATATATCGCGACATCGTTTGTTATCGCCGTCCACCGTGCCTCATTCTTATCATATGGCACACAGTTCGAAAACGTGTCAGGGACGGTTGCTTGCTTAGCTTTGGATGTTGTGCTGGTGCTGCGGCTGTTTTCATTTCGCTGGGAGCTGCACTTCTCCCACTCGGCTACGTGCCTCTGCTTTAGGTGCTGGAATAAATTTGTCGTGCTGCTTCCTTTGGTTATAACAGTTTTTAAACAGACTTTGCAACGAGAACTTGTTTTGTCTGTGTCCGACGGCGCAAAACCGAACCAATTCCATATTACAGATGTATCAACACCTTTCTTGTGCGCAAGCTCCAGCTTTTCTCCTATCGTTGGTTCCGCTTTTGGCTCTCGCGTGTAAAATAAGTCATAAAATCGATTTTCATAAAACACATCGTCCTGAATTAATTGAGAAAATCGATGTATCGCCCACCTCTAATTGCATGTGGTGCTTTAATGATATTTTTTAAAAGAATAATTAGTTGAAAAAATATTTTTTATCAGTACTTTTTTATCAATTACTAGACATGTCAGGGGACCCCGTTTAAATTCCAGGCGACCCCAAGGTTTTAAAACACTGCTCTAGTGAATAACATTTGTGCGGGGATATTTGGAGAAGCAAACACGGTTGCTTCTGCAAATAAGAAACCGGAGTGCTTCCTAGTAAACTGAGCGGAGGGGAATTTAATTGATTTTTATTCAGAAACGATTACTTTATCGCAAATGCAACGTGTTTCTCAATATAAAAAATCACTTTCTCATTAAAAGTGCAAAAATAGCAGCTTTCTATTTATGGCTCATGTGACTTTTGACACGACGTTCGCCCAAGCATTTCTCTGTTGCAAGATTTTTTTTTTACAAACGGGCTGGGTAACGTCAACTTCACACACAGCAGATGGCGCTGTAGGTACGTTTATCGCATCCCACTTGAGAATTCTTGTTTTTGGCTAGCCTGTCACAGAATGAGCATTGTATTGAGTTTGAAACTATTTATGCAATTAAAAACTCACCTGTTGTTGACCACTTATTTTAAGCGCATCTCCGCATTCCACACCATGACCTTGAAGCTAGCGTGACATTCCTCATGTGCGGTAAAGCCAAAGTTGATTTCCATTTCCATTCTTCTGACACTGGCATTGGGAAGGGTAGGGCCCCTCTCCGCCTGCGTCTTTACTCTAACTTCTTTAGCAGTCAATTTTACCATTCTGCAGTGACAGTTTTGGATGTGTTCATGAGTGGATAAGGAGCACACTATAGGCGTAATTGTATATTTTTTTTACAATATGGATTTTTGTTTATGTTGATACAGCCATCCCCGATGCCCTGCTTCCATTTAGTAAAATTCCTCAAATGATACTTGTGGATAAGAGTTGGAGTGGCAGTATTCAATCAAGATGGAGGCCTTGGGGTAATGGTGTGACGTTCGCGAACGATTCGTTTGCGGGGAACAAGTCCTTTACAGGAATTCTACACCCCCATTTGCTTCCCTGCAAAGATTGGTCCTTTTCGATCTTCTGTTAGTCCTCAGAAATATGACGTCAATGCTGCTTCCCTCCTGGACTATGGCCAGTGAGAACCAGCGAGGCATGTAAGGGCATGCTGTAAGCCAGCATATGATTGGCTGGAAACTGAACCTGGGAGTGAATGCACGCCTCCAGTGAACTCTCGTTGAATGATGGGAATTCAGGCTCGTTTTGGTGAGCCAGTTCATTTGGCTCAGTTAAGAAATAAGACCTGACTCTTTTGGCTCCCAAATGACTATTTAGTACCATTACAGGCATTTATAATTCAGCCAAATTTAGCAACGTTTTGACCAATGATTAGTATGTGTGCACATTTATCATTTAAATAATTCATTGTATTTATACCATGTAACTGAATGGTTCCAACTATATATGTAAGTTGCTATGGCAGAACGAGACCCGAAGGAGTGAACCAAGGGCGGTGCTGTAGCTACTCCCAATATAGCCATAGCGGCTCAAGAAATCTCTGTGGTTTATTTATTTATTTATTTTTAATGTGTGAATCATGTATTTTATACTTAAAATGATTAGATATATTAATAAAACGCGTGTGTCGAGGGTGTTGCAGTAGAAATTAAATTGTGGCGACTGGCACATTAAGGGGAAACTCAATTTCAGAGCACCCTTGCTGAGAAGGCAAGCAACTCCATAATATCGATAAAAGATGGGGCAGCAAGTAGCTCAGTGGGCTAAGCCTATGTTCCTGTAACCACAAGGTCGCTGGTTCAAATCCAACCTCAGCACATCTGTGGGTCTTTGAGCAAGACCCTTAACCCCCAGCTCCCTGGTCTTGGGCCGCTACAGCTTCACAGAGAACTTACTTTACAAAGAGCACATTGAGGTAAAAAGAGAATTTCCCCACGAGTATCAATAATAATAATAAGAAAATCTCTGGTACCACCCCTGGAGAGAATGAGTTTGAGGGAGTCAGTGATTCAGATACACTGCTGAAGAAGAGAGCCATACCTCAGTTGTGATGGAAATACTCCATCTACTGGTGTAGCATATAGCCTACATGTGCAGTGATTTCCTGTAGGCTGCAAGTGGATTTTAGAGATGCAACATGATTTAAAATGATTTTAACCAAGTTTATTAACGTTAGTACTGGTTAGCTGACTGTGTGACAAACATTGAATAGCCAAGGTACAGTGTTGAGAGATATGACTATAATTCAATAACAAATATTATTTTTCTTGCATGACTTAATGTTGGTATTTGGCTAACTCCTTAGTACTATTTAGCCTAAATAATAGGCTATTTTTTGACATATCAGAGCAGAAGTGTTTCAGATCTATTTTATGTAAACAGGAAGTGCTACTCAAGGAGTTGGTGAACAAATCATTTGGGTGAACTGTATCAAATGACTACTTAGTTAGTGAATTACACTATGTGCTACTTTGCTGTAAGTCTGTATCATAACATGTGCCGGGGGCTCGTAGGTGAGATCGGTGTATATACGGCTGCAGGCGGAAGCAGAGTTTCCAGTGGGAGCAGCAATGTTGAGTAGGAGGGGTTTATCACAAGGGGTAGGAGGAGTTTATAATGAGGGTTAGGGTTGGGGTATCAGATGATAAGTTATAAAACCCTCCCACATTGTGCCTCCTATTTAACATTACCCCTCTAACTCGACATTACCCCTCCCACTCGACATTGGCCCTCCCACTCGATATTACCCCTCCCACTAGACATTACCCATCCTACTCGACATTACCCCTCCAACTCGACATTACCCCTCCCACTCGACATTGGCGCTCCCACTCGACATTACCCCTCCAACTCGACATTGGCCCTCCCACTCGACATTGGCCCTCCCACTCGACATTACCCATCCTACTCGACATTACCCCTCCAACTCAACAATGGCTCTCCCACTCGACATTACCCCTCCTACTCGACATTACCCATCCTACTCGACATTACCCCTCCCACTCGACATTGGCCCTCCCACTCGATATTACCCCTCCAACTCGACATTACCCCTCCCACTCGACATTACCCATCCTACTCGACAATGGCTCTCCCACTTGACATTACCCCTCCATCTCGACATTACCCATCCCACTCAACATTGGCCCTCCCACTCGACATTCGGCTCCTAGCTGCATCGATATGGCTCTCCTTGGTTGTGTAAAATACCTATTGCAAATTCCTTGGCCCTTCTTGCACTTTTCAGCATTTAATCTAAGTCTGTTTTTTAATAGTTTTGTAGCACAGACACACGCAATACATACTAACTACCCAAAAGGCGTTTGCCCTATCTTCATGGCAACATATTTGTTCCTGACCTTTATTAGTTTTTGCCATATTTTGTCCTCTGGTTTACCATATACTCTACGTATGTAAGAAAATTTTGGAGAGAATAATCCTAAAAATACATCGTGTCAGGCAGAATTTGACTCAAGAGCGTAGCAGATGATGTTTTTGCTTCTCCATCAGGGTCTTGGGGGAGCCTGGAGATCATCCTGGGCCCAAGGCTGTAATAATCCCTGGACGGGATGTCAACCTGTCTCAGGCACAAACACCCACACACACACATTCACACACTATTTGCAGGTTACAGATGTAAATTAGCCTAACTGCATGCCTTTGGACTGCAGGGGGAAACACCCACAACATGAGGAGAACATGCACACTCCACAGGCACACAGGAGGAGCAGTGCTTCACACCGAGGCACCAGCCCACGCCCTCTCCTTTGGTACTTTACAGTATCTTCATTTACAATTGCAATGCTCCTCTTGTGGCAGATATTTAGCAGTGTTTCCCAGTCCGGTCCTCAGGGCCCACAGACCATCCACATTTTTCAAAGCTGGGAGGGAGCAAAAATGTGGACTGTCTGGCAGGGAACTGGGAGTGAGCAAAAACTTGGACTGACTGTGGGTCCCCGAGGACCGGATTGGGAAACGCTGCTTTGTAGCATTCCATTTTAGTGTTCGTGCTACTACCAGGGCTATGTAGTTGACGGTTGGTTGTTAATTGCCATGTTTGCTTTGACCAACAGGCGTGTTATGGGTGGAACCTCTGCCCTCCGCTGAACATAGACCCTGAGGCAGATTGGTCAGTAAAATATTAGCTCTGTTTTGTTTTCAAAACTATGCCAGCAATATTAGCTGAAGATAAAAGGTAGAAACTCCTTCACAGTTATGCACCATTGATCATGTCAGAAAGTGTTTGGGTCACTATGAAAAAAACATTATGTTAAATAAAGGCCACCAGAATATTACAGGTTTTTCAGGATTACTTTGAACATGTGATAACCGGTCTTTGTTTCTATTATATTTGCTTACATTATACAATAATAATTATTATTAATTTCATGGTTTACAGTGTTAAAATGGAAGTCATGTTTATTTCTAGTCAGCTGCTGTGTCAGGTATGTATTCCATCTTAAGTTGATAAGTAATCCATATGACCAGGAACCAGCTGATGGACATAAAATTGCTTTTTTTCTTCAAGTGGCAGCAAAAAGGGGGAGAATTTGGAACATTTTGTGTTGGGTTCTTGTTGGGTCATTCTGGCTCAACTTAACAAGTATTTGGTATCGTCCATGCTCGAGCATCTCAGAATTGTAGCTGTAATAGTGAAAACATATTTCAGATATCTTACTTATTTAATTGTGATTTAGCACGTTCTTTATTGGTTCCATTGTTTCTTTGTTTGGCTTATTTTGTTTCTATTTCCTGTTTCTTTGTGCTCTGATTGTAACTTTTATAACTGAATAATAATAATTGTTGAATTGAATAATTCCACCTCCAGTATACTACAGAAGTGTGTGAACTATACAACGGTAACATGCGGTGCACTGAGTGATTGTTGAGCTTCCATTGTTTAAATGAAATATTTCATAAAGCATGATATCTGAAATGTTCTTACTTTTTCAGGTGCCTAGGTGTTACCAGTCCAAAGACACAGGCATTTGAAAATGGCCGACCAAGCACTTTTACAAACAAAGGAAAAATCTCATTAAAGTTAACGCCAGTGTAACTATACGAGCTAGGCCAGAGAAATTTTGGTTTTTCATATTGGCCCAGGGGCAAAGAAAGTGCTACAAAATGGTTCAATTCTGAGATGGTCGAGCATGGAGAATTTGTTGAGTTGAGCTAAAATGACCCTGTTGTATGAGGTATTTTGCAGAAAAAGTTCAGATTATATTTGTCAAAATACTGGTGAGCACAGTAGCTTTTGTAATATCTGATAAATCATCCTCCTTTATCAGGGAGCCGCATTTGCTTGAAACTTTTGTGGTTCTTTATTTGGACTTTGGAGTCTTTTAACATGAAGAGTTGGTACGTACTGTGTCTATCATCACATTTTATTAAAAAGCTGTCATTGTTCCTGTAGAATCGTAATTTGCTTGCTTTGGGAAAAGGTGTCCGTTAAATAAGTAATGCAGATGGTTCAGACTAGATATAAATATATGTCATTCAGAGTATTTTGCCAGTCTTATCAGGCTCGCTAGGAGTTCTTGGAGTATCGTGATGTGTTCAGGGTTGCTACCCTCTGTGTGAGAGGTTGTGGGGTCACCATAGCATGTATGGAGTCGAGGTCAAGTGATGCCAACAGCAACTGCGGATTCCTGCAAACATATGGTCAGATCTTCACACTCGATAAGATCTACACGCTAGACTGATGTCACTGAACAAAACCCCCAACCTCCATCACACTACTAACAGCTCCAACAGCAGCCCAGTGTTCTCTAACAACACAAACATGTCACGGGCTATCTATACTCTGTGCAACACAAATATGTCAGTGACTATCTACAGTATATTCTGTGCACTGCTCTTTTTTCTATGATTGGGGAGATGGAGGAGAAACGAAGGGGAGAAAAAGCTTCATTTATAACCCCTTGACACAACGCTCACCCCTCTGTGGCATGGGTGTTGTCTGTGTGAGCCAATCACAGCACAGACCCAACCCTCCAGTCGCTATGCCTTTTGCGAAACCTGGGGGGGAGTTAGGGAGGGGGACTGAGGATAAGATCACATGGCTGACAAGGAACAGACCCAGCACCAGTTCATACAGCATAGCCTTCATTTTCTGTAAGGCACACAGAGCCCCCTCCTCCCACACGGGCTGTGGGTAACAGTGAAATAAAGACTCCAGGCCTGTCTTTAGTTAAGTAACATCAATCCATTGTCACTCGTTTTTCAGCAGTACGGCCACTGCTAACTTAATACAGCTATTCTAGTATTCATCTTTGAATAAAATTCCATTCTTCATACAGGGACTGCATGGTGGCCCTGGGAGAAGGAGGAACACACCTTCAGGGTTGGGGGTTTGTGGCTGTGGAACCTGTACTGTCTCCTCATAATGTTGGCTGCAGTCCAAAGGCATACTGTTATGCTAATTAATGTCTCTAAATCGCCCATAGTGTATGAGCCCATGGGCCCCACTGGCGGACTAGTAACTCACCCGCTGTGTAGCCCAGCAATGTCCCCTGTGCTGCCCGGGATAGGCTCCAGGCCGCCAGGACCGAGATCAGGAAATGTGGCTGGAAGATGGATGGATGTTCTTGAGATTATTGACTATGAATTTGACCAGTCAGTCAATATCGAAACAATTTCAGACTGTGTTATCAAACAGCACAATGCTCATCTGTGGATTTACCAAAGGCTGGTAAGGAGTAACCTTTTGCTAACTGTCACCTAGGGATTTGCCGTTGTGTCCCAGCTTATTAAACTTGAACTGCTTATGTAAGCATTCAGCTGAATGAATAATTAAAGCGTCATTAAAACTCTAACCCAAATAGGTCATTCTGGTTAACTGCATTTAGCAGACAGTGTAATGTAATAATATAGGAAGGACAAGACCCAATGGCCTGTTAAGGCAGAATGTCAGAAGTCGGAGTCATTTATTATACAGTTACTGGGGTTCAGCAGGACAGTGCATGCGGGGTGAGGGTGCTGGTTGGGGGGTTATCAGAGGGTTATTTGGCCATTCTGCCACTCCCCCTCACAGAACTGGGGACAGTTAATAATTGTGGGATTTTTAAGCAAAGTAAAGGGAACTGTTTGTGCCAGGATCCACGGGGATCAGAAGATACCTTATCTGCCTATCGCAGTGCAGAGTCCAGTCAAGGGGCTGGGAGCAGGAGGGCCGCAGCGGGGATCTTTTGGATGGGGACGTCACAGTAGGTCCTGCTGGGGGGGGTCCGTCCTCACAGCCACATCCCACATTTGGAATGTGGGTAATAATCTGTTTAATTGAGAATGAATTGAATTAATAATTGCATGTTTCCATACCCGTGCCCTTATTGGTCTAAAGAGAGCTATAAGAAGCTGCACACGCTGCGGCCTGCAAACGACGAAGGATGAAGACCTTTATGCATGAAGATGGCAGATATGCAGAATTGTGGGAAATAGGAATTTCTAGTACAACTCAGATTTCAAGCCTCACATTGTACATCTAGACCCGGCTTGTTAGGAGGATATGAGTGTTTGCAATGACTTTTCACTTTTGCCCTTGCTTATGTCAAGCAATAAAATGAGGAATCGAGTACAGTTACAGAATACACACACTTTGTTCTGTGGACAAGAACTACAGTAACTACAGGTCTTCAAGCTAGTTTAAAATTAGGCCGGCCCAAATCACTTATGTTGATTGAGCCAACAGTTTTATCAGAGGCAACATAGTAGTTATGATCAGGGTCAGCCAGTGTCCCTGGAGCAGTTGGGGTTAATGTTGATATCACTTTGCCAACCAAGGGATTCCCAGCCTGCACAGCTGTACATCATCCCTTAATAAGTCAATAAGTCCTCAGCCATAGGGGACCCCCCACATAAGAAATTAAATTTCATGCCATGCTAGTTGATGATTTTTAGGGAGCTGATTTTATTGAGTCACTGGTGAATTCAAGCTCTTTATTTCATCAATGCATTGAAACACTTGAATGAACTAATTATCATGCTGATTAAACCACAGATGTAACTTTCTCTCTCAGTGTGGCCTGACCTGAGAGCTGCTGCAATAACACATGCATGAGGGGCACATGAGGGCAACTGGGAGTAAAGAAAGTGGGGAAAAGGATCCCCAGTGGTCTGTTTCTAGGTGACAGAAGGTCCAAGACACAGCAGTGCGCTGGGGTGAGCCTGCTGCCCTATTCTCCACCTTCTCTACTGTCCCCCACTGCCCCCTTTCATGCAACCACTGACCTTGGTTATCACCCAGGCTTCTGTCCACATAACTCTCAGCCCGTGGAAGGCTGCCAAGGCAAGAAACCCCTAAACACAACTTCAGGTACACGAATCAACTGTGCCACTGGATATGCATCTTAATGCTGAACACAGCAAGTAGGAAAGGGGTGTATTTCCAGACAGGCTCAGCAGGAAATGCAATGCAAGGACAGGAGATAGTCTGGTCAAAGTGCTATGGGGAGGGCATGAGACCGGTGACTGCAGGACAGAACTGGTTGATGAAGTCCTTCAACTACAGACTTTAACACTGCTCATCCTGCTTACGGATGAACCTGACTCAGTTCGAAAGGCACATTAGACCTGTGCTACACTGTACATCCATGTTAAAGTGTCTTTAACTGCAGTAGGAGGTTAGTCCGTCAAAATGAGCTTCATACAAATATGTTGTGTATAGAATACTATGCTGTGTACAATATTACACCATCTGCTCTGCCTGGGCAAGGTCATGCTGATAAATCTACCATGAACTGGCTAGTCAAATTAGAGAAACGTCACCACTGATGCCCGTATTACACAGACCCAAAATGCGATTCCTACTAGCATGATTGTTCTTAATTCACACTGTGGATCATAAGCATAATATAGTTGGATTGATATGTTATTTTTCACATTTTTAAGTTAACTTCTCTTTCATCTTTTATCTCAGGTTTATCACCAACCCATAATAAAGACAAGAAAAAGAGTAACAAAGCATGAAAGATATCTACGAATAACATCCAGGTAGTAAAGTACATATCATAAAACATGCATCCTGCCAGACTCCACTGGTTCCACACCTCCATATTGTAATGCTGATCACAGCACACAGAAGTGGTTTATGCTTGCAAATAACAGCACAGGAAGAAAGGGTCAGTCAAAGTGCTTGGAGCTGCAGCCTGCCGACTGTGACTGTCAGTGTGTGTTGGTGTGAGGGAGTCAGAGTTCAGCCCCAGCCAGAGCAAACTGGCTGACCAAGCCCTCCAGTACTTCTGACCAATAATGAGTATCCATCCTTTAGTGCCTGTTTGTGTCTTTTCTCTAGTACACAGACATTCTCTTACTAGCTGCATGATCAATACTGAAATGAAGGCCTGAAATCAAGTTTTCCATACTGTACTGAAGAAAGTACATCACTCCTTATGCTCTCTATGCTGAACTCTCTTTCACTGACTACATTCAGTTACTGACTTTTATGTATTTAGCAGACACTCTTATCCAAAGCAGCATAGACGTAAGGATCAGAGAGCAGGGTCAGCCAGTGACCCTGACACGGGTGGGGTTAAGGTCCTTGCTCAAGGGCCCAGTGGTGACATCTCTCTGCCAGCCACAGGGTTGCAATCCACAAACTCCTGCACATGGGCACAGTGCCCTAACCTGCTGGCTTTCACACTGCCCCAAAGAGAACTGACAAGTGGGAATACAAATTAAATTAAATACACGCCACTACTTCAGCAGACACGTCTTTGGCCTGCAAAAGAAAATCAGAAATTCCCGCAGTAAGGGAAGAACATGCAAACTTCACACATACATTAAGTGGGGCCAGAATTGAACCCCCTAACCATGGAAATCTAATGTAACAGTGCTTCCCAGAGAGCCAGCCCTGATTTACTCTCTTTTTGTGAATCTTTTGGGGTATCCATGTCCTACTCCTATCATTCCTAGTGAAAATAAGCTAAAATGTTCAGCTGTGACTCTATGGTGCGACCCACAGATCAAATAACAGCTGACAACATCCCAGGAATTAAAATGTTTTGTTTTTGTTTTCAGTTCAAAACTGTGGTTGCAATTACTTATGCAAATTGTCAATGAAATTCTGAAATTCACTATCTGTTCTCACCCATCATATCTGTCCTTGTTTTTTTTTTGTTTATTTTTTTTAATCTAATCAAAAGGTCAAATTTCTAACTAGAATTTGTATCTATTGAAAAAGTTCACAAAACAGAAAATTGACACAACTACGAATGTAAGCATGGACTACGAGCTAACAGCTCAGGGGCTGGACCTTGTACAAAACCCAAGGACACATTGTGAGCAACTGTTCTTTATTTTGTATAGTTTTTAGCTAGAAGCTCATAAATGCTTTCATTTCTATGGTAGTAAATAACATGACTGTACGGCAGGAATAAATAAGCGTGGCCGTCCTTCAACTGCAGAAATTGAGCTTGACAAGACAATTGCTGTATTCCTTCAAGGATATTGAAGTTGTAGCGATAAGAAAATAAAAGATTCTTTAATGAGCCGCACTTGGCTGGGGCTGAGTGATATTAGGAGTAACTCAGTGTGTAGCAGTGTGGCTTCATACCCCCAAGGTTATGGGTTTGATTCCTGCTTTCTTTGTCTGTGTATGGAGCTGGCACGTTCCCCGAGTGTTGTTTGGGTTTCCGTCTGTCTGGTGAATTGGCTGGGGGCACACCCCCTCCTTTGATGTTACACCCAAAATCTCCCAATCATGTAAATTTACTAAGGAGGGCGCCCACCTGCTTGAGCACCTGCCCCTCAAAAAGTCTGTGCACATCACTCTGTGTGTCTGTGTGTGTAAATATGACAATGTGAGGAACAGATTTCCCCACAATGTAGTAAAAACTTAAAAGTAAAAAGAATAACCTCAATTTTATAAAAATCTGAGATTGCTATCAAAAAACTAAAAATGCCAAAACACTTGTATTTTTTGGCTACTTATGGTTAAGGTTAGGGCTGGGTAAGCTGTCATGGTTGGGATTAGGGTTTGCCCATTGAAATGAATGGAGAGTCCCCATAAAGAAATGAATACAAACGTGTGTGTGTGTGTGTGTGACCCACTGGCATCTAAGATCTCTGAAGCAGATCCTTGACTCTAGTCATAGAAATGTTATGATTGCCTCACCTATTTATTGCTCATTTATTGTTCACTTATTCTTATACTGCACTGCCTTGCCTTTTATTGCACTGCTGTTTGTCCCATCTCCCCCTCCCCTGCACCTCTGGCAACAGAATTTCAGTGTTCCTCCAAACACGTGACAATAAAACTTGAAACTTGATTTGGTCCTGCACCAAAGTAACATATTCCCACATCAAGCAGACGAGTAGAATCCTCAGAATCACTTATTCAGCTATATAAAGACACACTCTGCCTCCTGTCATTGATAGTATTCATGACTGACCCAAGTACTCACGCTTTTTTCCCCCCTAGGCTGCCAGTACCTATTTATACTGCGTATCTGTATGTGGAGTACGACGGGGTCGTGCCCTCGTAAGACTCCGCCCATCGGGGCGCGCCCTGACGTGCACCCGCCCCTACGCTCGCGCCGGCGCCACTGCAGTCCGAAGCCTGCTTTTTAAAGCCAGCGGACTGTATCTACGCCGTCAGTTTTATGTTGGGTGGGATTCGGTAGGGAGTTGTCATTGTCTCCTTTAATATATATTTTTTTATTTCGCATTGCCCCTCCATTCCCTCTTTCAATCCACGTTACTGTCATCCCAGTTCGCGTTTTATTTCTTTATTTTTAAGTCATTTAGTTACCTCCTCTCATTCAGAATGTACAGGTATTTAGGCGAGCTGCTGACTCGAGGAGCCAGCGGCACGCTGGCCTCTGGATGCGCCGACTCCATCCTGCCGGCTTCCGCGTCTTTGATGCGGGTGCGTTGCTACAGCGAAGCCGTAGGGGAGAAGGACGACGACCCCAACTTCTTTAAAATGGTAGAGGGCTTCTTCGACCGTGGCGCATCCATCGTGGAAAACAAGCTGGTGGAGGACCTGAAGAGCAGAGAGACGCCGGAGCAGAAGAGGCATCGGGTGCGGGGCATCCTGAGGATCATTAAGCCGTGTAACCACGTCCTCAGCGTGTCGTTCCCCATCAAGCGGGACAACGGCGAGTGGGAGGTGATCGAGGGCTACCGGGCCCAGCACAGCCAGCACCGGACGCCGTGTAAAGGAGGTGAGGGGGTCCCTGTCAGCGGAGGGGCGGCGCTGCTTCCGCGAGGGTCTCGCGAGCCTCCTCTGGCGGAGGCACTTCATGCGTCGCGAGCTCGAAATGTAACGGCTTGTTGGCTGTTCCTGCTACTGTGTTACCGGTTAACAGAGATAAGGACGTTAGTCGTAACTCTGCCCGCTAACCAGCCTCCCCTCAGAAAATAAACAAGCAAACAATAATCAAACAAAAATAGCTGGTTTACTGGTTGCAAGTGTAAGGTAGGCGACCGGCTCGTTTATTCGTAGCAGCATGCGTTCCTGTCCCTGCGGCTTTACGGCCTGAACCGGCGTGTAATTCCATTTTAACCAACCATAAACGTTGGTCCTGGGGTTAACCGGTTATTTTACTTGAGCCGCTGTCGATGTCTGCTGTTGATAATCGTTTGCTCTTCTGGGAAATGCACATGGACGCATAGCGCGTCACGTAGTCTTATGCTGAACCGGCCTGAGTGCCCTTCTGGGTGACCTGTCACGGGAATTCGTGCGGGTCTCTGACCTGTAAAATACCAGGTGGCCCTGGCTATGTTCGCGACACAGCCGGGCCTCGGATCTGGTGGCCTTCCGTAAATGTACTGAAATGACATTTTGACACGCGTCAGGATCCGTGTGATGCATGAATGACTAACAGACAGGCAGCGTGGTTAAGGACACGGACTTTAAAATCACAAGCAGATGGCTCTTCCTCTCCAGGACAAACTATGCATGATTCATGTGTAAAAGGAACAAATTCAGCCCTTATGCTTAATTATGTGTCTGACTTACACCTATGATAGCCTTTCTGCCTATATGCACTTTAAAAACACTTCTCTCTAACTTAAACTGTTACCTGAGGGTTCTTTTCTATTGGAGGGAATGGAGGAACTGGTTTGGGTGAATCCAAACTACAGTATATCTGTTCATCCATCCATCCAGCCATTGTCCAAACTGCTTATCCCAGTGGGTCGCGGGGAACCCAGAGCCTATCCCAGAAACTATGGGCACAAGGCGGGGAACAACCCAGGATGGGGGGCCAGCCCATCGCAGGGCACACTCACACACCAGCCCCACACACATGCAATTTAGCAACCCCAATCAGCCTCAGCACGTCTTTGGACTGGGGGGGAAACCGGAGCACCCGGAGGAAACCCCACGACGACATGGGGAGAACATGCAAACTCCACACACATGGAACCCAGGCGGAGACTCAAACCCTGGCCCCAGAGGTGTGAGGCAACAGTGCTAACCACTGCACCACCATGCTGCCCTATATCTGTTCAAATCAGTCCAATTTTATATTGTGGGTCTATGTAAGTAGTGGGTCTATGGACAGGACACTGGGCAGGAATGGTTGAAAGAGGCTGGGTAGTTGCATGTTTGAAACACTGAGCAACACAGGGCCAACTGTGAGGTGGGCTGTTGGTGTGAGGGTGTGTCCTGTGAGCCGAGGACGAGCCCCCGCATGCCTCTATACGTCAGACCTGCACAGCCACTCGAGGGTGGGACAACTTCAGCTGAATTTTTCAGCCTTTTGGGCAGGGGGGAAATAGCCCTCTGCCCAACTTTATGAATTGACATTTGTTGTTAGTTGATTTCCTTATATTGTTTTATTTAGCAACTTCTACAGTTTAAAAGGACGTCGGCAAACAAGAGAAACATGAAAAGACAAAGTGATGCATTTATTGTTTTAAATTTAATGCAGCTTAATCCTCATTTGGTGTCAGGCTGTATGAGTTTCGCATTTCTTAAAAGGTCCACACTGTACCTCCCTCTCCCCAGATCTGAGTAACCTGTAACAGTCAGGCCCCAAAGCCACCCAGATTCTTTTAATCCAAGTTTCAGGTTTTGCATAAGTCACATGCAATTGAAATCCAAAAGTCATCATTCTATAAATTTGTTCTTGCATGCTTAAAGAAAAATCAAACAAAACTCGTCATTCCAGGCTTGTTGAGTTGCAAACAGATGGGATTTGTGGTGTTGAAGATGTACATTTTAAAACATCTTAGAAGAATTGACCTGGCACATTGCCATGGAGATTGAGACAGATATATTGACAGTTAATGCCACCATTCTGCAAATGTCTGTCTGTCTATCCATCCATCCACCCACTCCTGGAAGTGGAAGGGCAGAGTTTCCTTGTACTTTTCTGGTGACGGAGGAAGCTTTGGGTAGCGACTTTGTCCTTGCGTGACACTTTCTTGGGGCTCATGTCACTCAGTAAGCAGCCATGTGCAGCTCCATGCCTGCCATGTGCTTCCTGCCTAAAGCAATTGGTGGCTTAACCTAGATACCTGGTGGAACAAAATTTGAGTACTAGTCATTGTATAATAAAACTTTTTTTATTCCTTTGTGTCATTTCTTGCCTCATTAATTCCAACTGAGTGATAAAACATTGTTCCTGCGCGGATGAAGAAATGAAAGTTGTCTCTGTGCAGGGTGAGGTGCCCTGACTTTGTGCTCTGAAGTTTCGGTCTTCCATTCCCACCCAGCCATCCAGACAGAGACAGCTTGTGACTCGTCTCACATTCCAGAATCATCCTCTTTTCAGAGCCGCAGATATTTATTCCACTAAGAACTACAGCAATATTAACTGTTTTATAGTAAACACTTGCTTGCCTGAGGCCCAGACTGCAGTGTGTTTGACTGAGTGGGCAGCATTTGGTCATCCTCTTCGTCTTGTGTCGCTGCTGTTGAAGCTGGTTTGCTCTGAGGTTCATTGTCTTCAGCATGGCTTTGATGTGCCTGGATAATATGTACATTTATTTATTTACTTATTTAATGGACTTATTAGTCCAAAGTGATGTAAGGGTGAGAATCAGAGGGCAGGGTCAGCCTGCGTCCCTGGAAAAAGTGGGGTTTTGCTCAAGGGCCTCATAGGACCATTACCCTGTCAGCCACAGAGTCCTGACCTGCAAAGCCACACACCACCCCCTACAGTTTAGGAGTGAGGATTACCCTCAGCCCAAGGGATGGAGGCTCATAACACCACCCTTTTCCTTATATACAGTTGTTTTATTTTTTAATCACTTGTCTCTTCTGGTGGGAATTCTTATGGTTTTCAATAAAGCAATAAGTACATGCAATCTGAATAAACACACCATAATTACAGTGTTTGTGGGGTGTTCTCATAAACCCATTCTGAATATCAGCAGCATGGGGCTGCAGAGCAGCAGCACATGTGAGACGTTTAATAAGCCTTGCTCCTTTGGCAGGTCTGTATGCAAGAGTTCCACTCCGCAGTGGGAGACACTAATTAAAATGGGCAGTTGCTGGCCAGCAGGACAAGACCGAACCAACCATCTTCTAATCGTTTGGCCGTCTGAGCCCAAAGTGAAAGTTTATATCTAGCAAGCTCAGGGCAGCCTGTGTCTGTTTCCTTTTATAATTAAATCAAGTTATATTAAAAATGGCAATTAATCGTCCTGGGGTATGTTCACACCCATTACCCGCATTACGGTTTGGCATATGTAGCCAAGGTGAAAGAATACCTGTACTTTACATGTGCTTTAGGTCAGTGCTCACTGATATTGCTCCCTCCCCGGGGCATTCTGACCCGTTCAATGATCTGGAAGAGGCCAACTTTACTGGACATGTTAAGCAAAACCCTAGTAGCTCAAGGAGTGATGTGGGTGGGACTGGTTCGGCATTGTAGTAAACATCAAAGGTCACAGGGTCGTTTGAACACTTGTTAAAGCTTATCTGAGCTTGATAGCATTTGTATGCACACATTTTCAGTGATACGTGCTAGTGCAGTTTTCAACAAGACCCTTCAGCACTAAAAATGAGGCTATAGCAAATGTTTTTATCAGGAGAGGTTAGTGAATGAAAAAATAATTTACATGTATGTAAATATTTAAGAAGTTGTGTTACACTTGGAGACCTGATTACCTCCTGGTGTATCAAATGCAGAATAGTGGCCAAGGTTTGGAGTGGGATGGTCCTGTATTTCAAAACAGAAGGTGGTGGATCTCAGCCTAGGAGATTATAGGCTGACCACTAGAGTATGAAATGCAGTGTGTCGCCTACTGTCATTCCTGGGATTAAAACCCATAATGCTCTGGTCTATTGGGCTGTCGCTTCTCTTGATGCTACTTAATGTTATGAAGCTTTATACTGGGAAAATTATCACCAATCACTCCTTTCTTCACCGTTGCCTCCTCAGGTATCCGATACAGCACAGATGTATCCGTGGATGAGGTGAAAGCCCTGGCCTCTCTGATGACGTACAAGTGTGCAGTCGTGGGTAAGATCCTCTCTCTTTCCCTTGGGCGTTGTGAAATCACAGTGTTGACAAAATGCTCTGCAGTGCTCTGTAGCTCTGTAGTCTGTTCTGCCTTACACACTGAGTCTTCCATTTCAGATGTCCCATTTGGTGGGGCCAAGGCGGGAGTAAAAATTAACCCCAGGAATTACTCTGTAAGTTTCGGCTGTGACCTTCAGAATCCCTTGTGGGAGTTATAGTATCTTTCTTCATTTGCTACATTTTCTCTGCATTAACCTATGCTGTCTTGTGTTGCGTGTGCACACTGTGGAGATGCATTTGCTAGCTAAATGTATGAAGTCCATCTCCAAGCTGCCTTTTTGTCTTTCTTGTTGCTATCATTATATACTAAGCAGAGGTTTCAGCGCCAACCCTGGCGTTTGCTTCAAGTGCATTTTCTTTTTAGTCCCACCAGCAAGCTCTAAAAATTATTTTAAAATTTGTATGTTCTGTATTGGGGTTTTTCCCACTGGTGGGTCAGCAATCCCAGTCCTGTTCCTAGGTGGCACTGGATCTTTCTTGTGCTTCTGTTTGATTAGCTATTCCTGAAGCGATGAGTGCTGGTGCGTTCTTTTTACTTTGTCCCTCAAGCTCGTACAGATTAAATAATTCAGAAAACCATCTGAGTACTGAGAGGGAGATTAAGCTAAATAATTTCATTTATTTCACTTGTGTGTGTTTTCTTAAATGGACAGCATGTTATTTTTGTTCAATCGGTTGTAAGCTTTCTGGATAGAAAATTGGGAGACGTATTTGCATGTATCATAAGCCAGCAAATAGTGTTGTCGTTTAGTTTGTCGGCTGTATGCTTTCTGCTTAATTGCTATGTGTCCACAGTGCACAGGAAGTAGTTCATTTCCGCAGCTGTCGTGGCTTCCTGTGGCCGGCATGCTGTCACATACTGATTGGTGGCTGTTCTTTCCTTGTCCTTGGACAGAGAACAGCTGAGCTGTCAGTTGGCTGCCAGATCAGGGGCACTGTTGGCCTGGCTTCTCTGAGCAGGCGCCATGCGGTGCCTCGCCCCTTCACTGCATTTTTGTAGCTCTCTGTCACAGAGAATGAGTTTGTAAAAATTTAGAGTGACATTGAACATGTGATGGTTTTTCAATCCGAAATGGCATGTAACTTTGACATCTAATAAGAATGTTTGCCATTCATCCCATACAGGACAATGAACTGGAAAAAATCACCAGGAGATTCACCATCGAGCTGGCCAAGAAGGGCTTCATTGGTGCGTGCTCCCACCTCAGTCTGACTGACGGAATGTCAGCATCCATTTTTAAAAAGACCCCTGACCCCATTTTTCAAGCCAGTCCTGATTGCTTAAACACATTGACTGCAACCGGTACATTTAAGTTTATTGCTAATAGCTATCAGATCTATTTATGTGACGTGGACACAAAGGGCCAGTGTTCTGTGCGAGTTAGCCTGGCTTTTCGGATGATTTCCCCCTTCCTACGCTCAAAGCGAGGAGTCTCTCAAACTGCTCCTGTCAGCCTGTATGTATAATTAGTCCCAAACTAAAATCACCCTGACCTCCCTCGGCACGTCAGGAATAAACCTTCTGGGCTTTTCAGACCCTCATGCTACCATCCTCCAGCCCAGATAAAGGGGGTGGCATGTGGTCATGGGCAGGTAAGCTTGGGAGGTTGGAGGAGAAAATACGTCTGGGCTCTCAGGCTGTTAGAAAATGTGCCGCTGTCGCACTTCCTGCACTGTGATGTTCTGTGTGTTTTTCTTGCTGCAGGGCCTGGCATCGATGTCCCCGCACCCGACATGAGCACGGGCGAGAGGGAGATGTCTTGGATCGCCGACACCTATGCAAACACAATTGCCCACGGTGTAAGTCTCCACCAGCAGACTCCCAAATGCCACTGAACATACTCATTGCATATGAGATAGTAACGTTTGTGTGCCGCATTTCATTGGCGAGCCCCCAGTAGGGTTCTCACTGCAGATGAGATGGTAACAGTTGTGTGGCATGTTTCAATAGCAAGCTCACAATGGGGTTCTCACTGCAGATGAGATGGTAAAATTTATGTGGCATGTTTCAGTGGCGAGCCCACAGTGGGATTCTCACTGCAGATGATATGGTAACGTTTGTGTGGCATGTTTCAGTGGCAAGCCCGCAGTGGGGTAAATAGCTGCTGGGATGAGAAGTGGCTTTATCACCAGCTCCGTTCGGGGCTGGCACACTCCCTCTGGGCCCGACTTCCTTGGGGGATGAGAAACACTCATTAAAAAAGACAAGGATTAAATGTGAGAAAAGGAATGCTAATCAGGGCAGTGATTTGGGGGGCAGTGCCGCGGTCCCCATCTGCTTCTGCAAACTACCCGGCATTCAGGGCTCTTCTGAGGAGTGCAGTGAAGGTTTTCCATACAGGAGAAAGCCAATCGCAGGGGACTTTGGCAGGGTGAGTGTTACGGAACTCAGGGAAGGGTTTTAATTTCAGAATGGTTTATTTAACCTTATCTATCCAAACAGAATCATCCCTGTTCCGGGAATCACTTTGCCAGGCACCAGCTGCGGAGGGTAGAAGCCAGCTCGCAGCAGGGGCTCACGTTACCGTAACACACTTTCTTGTCGTGTCGCTTTAATGCTCATAACAGGTTCAGTGGCTTGGATTATAAGGGGAGATTTTAAGGAAGCCGTGCTCTCTCAAAGTGCTTATCGAGAGACTTTAATTGTCTTTATTTCTGCACAGTCATGTTACTATGGCAGCCAAGGAAGTTTGGTCTGGATTGCGGGGAGTTGATGTTAACCACATTGTTCCCATAGTCACAGGGGCTGGGGGAGGTGTGAAAGGGAACAGAGGACAGATATTCTTTTAAAGAAAATTTCTCCTTTCTCAGTAATTGTGTAGCTAATGGTTTTCAGCCATCTACCAATAAAAACACGAGTATGCCATATCATATAGTGCATTACATTGCATTTTTCCTAATGTTTTTTTCTTCTTTTACACAAACGAAGCTCCTGAATTGTGATGTTACACATGACTGTTTAACTTGGAAAAAGTGCTTTTTTATTTGTGGGGTACCCCACCCTGTTGGGGGCCGGGTGATGGCTACAATTGGCTTTCATGCGTTCGTGTTACGAGCTTGGTCGTGAGGCTGACCTCTGAGAGGATGTTAAAGGGGTATGATTAGATAGGAAAGGGCTTGACTGTCTCACGGTTTGAATCATGAGCGAGGGGGTGCTTCCTGTAAGAGGGACTTGCTTTTGTTCTCCGGCGAGGAGCGTGAGAGTGGACGCACCATCCCTCTCCTCTGGTGTTCAATGACGCCTGCCTTTGCCACGGCTCCTCGGGGGAGTCTGGAGGAGCCATGGTAGACACACAAAGTGTTTTTGTGAGGCTTGTAAAGCAGGCCAGGTGTGAGCTTGCGCTGGAACCCCATGCCTGACTGCTGGTAGATTTAAGAAAAAGAGAAAATAATCTGTGGGGAAGCGAGGCTTTGATGATAATATTGTAACTGATGTACATACAGCTATGTCTGTTTTTGAGAATAATCATCAAGGTTCCTGACTGGCCATAGTAGGCAGCCAGAAGCGTAGCCTCTAAACCAGCCAATCCCACGTGTTTTGGCCATCTGACTCCGCCATGTCAGCTGGTCACAGAATAGCAGTACCGCCTGTCTACCACGTGATAGGCCCTTTAGCCCAGCTTGACTTAATTGGCCTTTAAGATTATAACATATTTGTTACCCCACCCTCTTCATTGCTGAAAATGACCGCCTTTTTTCCTCTGTCCCAAACAACTATAAATGGTCTGAATTTAGAACTCTGAAATGTATTTTAAACATTTTAATTCAATGCCAAGTGTGTCACGTCGTTCCCTGTGCTTTTCCACAGGACATCAACGCTCACGCTTGCGTCACAGGCAAGCCCATCAGTCAGGGAGGGATCCATGGCAGGATCTCAGCCACCGGCCGCGGAGTCTTCCACGGCATCGAGAACTTCATCAACGAGGCATCGTACATGAGCATGGTGGGCCTGACACCTGGCTTTGCGGACAAAACGTTTGTCATTCAGGTTTGTGGCATCCCCCCCCATTGCACTTAAACCCGTACCAATTGCAGAGTCGTATGGAACAAAGTGAAGTATCTTGTGACAAGTAACGAGCCTCAAGAACCACTGACATCATTTTAACTGCATTATGATAAAAATGTAGGGTTTGTGGCTTCATAATGAGATCCATTACAGCTTTACACTAAAGTACACTGGGACCGCAAAGTCATTTATAATATTTCTAAGCATTGTGACATCGCAGAGCCAGCTGATGTCATCAGGAGAAAGGATGATTAATTTTTATATCATAAAAATCATTGCAGTGCTAAAATGAAAGTGATTCTTCAAAGGAAGAAATAGCTAGTGTGAATGTAATGAAGCAATGGAACAGAAGCGGTGCTATGGTTTGCCTGTAACAGGGAATGGCAGCTTCACTTGCTAACAGGACCTGATCAGTCCGATTACCCGCATCCTGTGTGAAGCACTGCATCAAAGCACTCATGTGACTGGGAGGTCTCTTCTGTCCAACCCCCACTCTGACTGCCTGTCTAAATTTATCTGCTTGTTAAATATGCAGGGACGTGTTGCAATGTCCTGACGTCTTCGCCGGGCTTCAGGGGTCACATTAGTGTGAGCCGGCTGGTGTAGATTACTGGTAGCCAGCACACGTGCACAAACGCACTCACTCCCGCACAGCTGGGGATGGCGAGGATAAGTTCATGGTTTCCCAACCAGGCGTTTACTGTGTTGATGGGATTTACACTGCTTTGAAATGGGGGTGTTCACTGTGCACATAGAAAGTGTGAGTGACATGACAGCAGCGTCTTGTGTTTCATTTATAAACACAAAATATTTTCACCGTGTTCCACAGGGTGGTCTGCCATGGATTGGTCTGTTCCTGCTTTGTAACTGGTGGGGGGGGGCAAACAAATGGGAGGGCTGTAAAATTCTTTACTAGCCCATGATTGGCTGTAACCTAGGTGTTAGAAATAGTGATCACTGCAGCCTTATTTTTTGCCTTTTTACCTGATATAAGGACTGAGAAATGTAGCCATGCCTCTCCCCCTGCAGGGATTCGGCAACGTGGGCCTGCACTCTATGCGCTACCTGCACCGCTATGGTGCCAAGTGCGTCGGTGTCGGTGAGGTGGATGGCAACATCTGGAACCCCAATGGCATCGACCCCAAAGAGCTGGAGGACTACAAACTGGTGAGATATGAGTTGGGGGGGGGGGGGGTGTATGTTTGCTGGGACCACTATAGAGCAGCCTTTTAACATGTCTGAAAGCGCATGGCTTCAGAAATGTTACTGGCCTGTGGACCCTTGCACAGTTTTAAGCATTCAGTTCTCAACCTTATTTTCTTCAGTGCGAGTATAGGCAGCCTATGTGAAATCTGGAGTTAGGGTGCCCCCTAGGGAACTGGCAGGTGTACTGCAGTTAGTCCCAGTTCAACCTTCAGCGTTGTTCTTTGTTGATTCTTTGCATCTATAGACACTGATCCAATTTCGTGGTTTGTCCATAATCTGGATACAGCAGAAGATATTGATAGTGCGTTAAAAGGCTCATCTGTGTGGCTGACAGATACTGTTCCTCATTAGAAATCAATGATTACATTAATTTTACATTAACTTATTCAGCAAATGCTTTTTTCCCCAGAAAGCTTGGTTAAGCTCAGGGCCTTGCTCAAGGGCCCAAGAGTGAGATCATTCTGACCATGGGATTTGAACCAGATTTTGTCACTATTCCACAGCAACATGGCACCATTGTGGGCTTCCCCAACGCCAAGCCCTATGAGGGCAGCATCCTGGAGGCTGACTGCGATATCCTGATCCCTGCGGCCAGCGAGAAACAGCTCACCAGGAAAAACGCACACAACATCAAGGCCAAGGTCCGACGGGGTGCTCAAGCTTGTAAAGATGTCTTCTACTGAAGCCTGTGTAGTAATACATGAAAGGCGTGTGGTTTTTGTGCCCTGTGACCTATTGGCTAAATAGGTGGATGGATGGTTGATTTATGTAACAATGTATCTAACAACAACAGTCATGTAATCTTTGTTGGGGGGGGGGGGTGCTGGCTGCAGATTGTTGCAGAAGGAGCTAATGGGCCCACAACCCCTGACGCCGATAAGATCTTCCTGGAGAGGAACATCATGGTCATTCCGGTAAGGACGGGTAATGTTCCTGTCCTCTGCTTCAGCGGTGTCTGAAGCCCACTTAGCTGGGCTGCAAAAGGGCCTAAAACTTGTGAATTGAGTTGACCACAGGAAAATGTGGAATAGTGTGTGTGTGTCTGCCTGTGTGCGTGCGTGTGAGTACCACGTGTCCCTATCCTTCCTTTACCCTCCTGAATATTTGATTCGGCCTGCTTGAGTAGTACGAAGTCTGGAACACCCTGCTAACCTCATTGGCTTTCAGAAGCATGGAACGCAGATTCTGCTGTAGCACCGTAACTGGCTCAGTGCCTCTAATCCGCTGCCCCAGAGGTTCTCGGGAAAATCCCTCCAAGCTGAACGTGTGTACGGTGCGTCAGGTCCCACATCACCGTGAGGAGCCAGAGCTGGTATATTGGAAGGTTTAGTCACTGTTGCCTGCCTTTTCTTTACGGTGTGGGGCACGCTGCTTCAGAGTGGCCTTTCCATTCTGATAGAGTCTGAAATCCTCTCTGCGGGATCAATCAGGCGGCGCCAGGTGTATTAAACATATGGTGCAGATACTCCAATAAGCAGACGTAAGAATGTGTTTCCTGAAGCTACGCTGCATGCAGATATGTCACAGCTTCATCTCAGTGTGTGACATCTTTGGAAATAACCCAACCGCTCTCATTTGCCAAAACAGACTCTCATGTTGGGCTGTGGATAGGCGCATTCATCTATGTGGTTCTTCATGCCATGTCCTGTGGTCGGCAGGACATGTACCTGAATGCGGGAGGGGTGACTGTCTCCTACTTCGAGTGGCTGAAGAACCTGAACCATGTGAGCTACGGCCGACTGACCTTCAAGTACGAGAGGGACTCCAACTACCACCTGCTCAGTGAGTTTGTGCACCATTTGAGCAAAAGACTGACTTCGCCATCCACTCTCACCCAACATCTTCAACCCTTTGGGGAGAAAATGGTCGGACATCCCACGTACATGGCATAGCAATTGCATAAACTCAAACACTAACCAGTTTATTTTTGCATTTGAAGCCTATCAGTACAATTCTTAGATTTACGAATACTTTTATTGTAGTACATCTGTTCAGCCACAAGGTGGCGAGTGATTACAACAATCACAACTCATGGCTGAAAGTCATAACACTTGGCGCTTTGTCACATTGAATTAGTTCTCTTGCACCTGGCTTGCAGCTGCTCACCTGATTCTCCTTTGTTCTTTTACATGGAATCGTTATATAGATATATAGATATAAACCATTATATGCACTATAAGTAGCGGCATATTTTTCTGCAGTAACACAGGGCTTTAACTACACCGTCTGTTTTTCTGCAAATATGGCAGTTTTTGGGCTGGGGGGTGTACACCGCAGCATCCGCAGCGCAGTAAATATCTGCTTCCTGTAGGTCCCTAGTGGCCCCAGGACGGGTTATCGCCGTTAATCTGAAGTAGGATCCCCGGCTGTGAAGGATGGGGAGGCTGGCACGTTAGTGCAGCCCCTGGGCATGTTTTTTTCCATCTTTTGACTGCCAACTGCACACTGTGGGGGGGGGGGGGCACATCAACTCAACCCCATCTTGGAGGTAAAGGTTCTAGCACCCGCCCGGCCAGTGATAATCGCATGCTTGGGAATATGCTGTAATTTTGTTAGATATATTAGCGAAGTGAGGTTAGACAG
>JAODKC010000045.1:2227170-2238908 GCA_026777985.1 Mormyrops attenuatus | reverse complement strand
TTGAATATGGGCGTAATATTAGCATGCTTCCAATCCGAAGGTACCACACCAGCAGATAACGATTTCTGGAATAGTTTCGGTTTTGTTAATTACTAAGCCAAAGTACTTCAGATCCGGAGTCTATCTGCCTCCATCTGCCTGCCAGGGCTACAAAGGTGAAGAATCTGCTGCCTTAAATCTGTACTCGGAGGGAACCAACAACCGCACGTCATTGAAGCCCATCGGGGTTAAGACAAAGTTTGAATTTCCATAAAGTCCTTCACCGCAATAAGTGTTTAAATCTTACATGCTTGGGCAATTAAGGCGGTGCCTTAGACGAGGGAGAGTGCAGCCAAAACCGAGGAAGTTACAATATCTAACAACTAATTTCATTATAGTCCCATGTAAACACACTCTTGGTGAAAACATGTTAATCACCAATTATCAATTACTGATAATGATCCACAACCTACGGCGCAGATCAGTTTGTGGGGAGAGAGCCTAAATTCACTGAATGGACAGAGGAATTGGTCTCAGAATCAGTCTGAGTCCTTGGTGGGACAATCCCATAGCCTTGAGTAAGAGCACCCTAACCTACAAGAACAGCCTCCCTTTGCTCTGTGAAAATCATAATTGATAAAAGTCTATCTCAAAAAAAAGAAGCCAGCATCTTAATAGAGATGAACGGTCTGGTGGCCATGTTTTGCTCTGCCTCTCGGATCCCCGTCCAAAATGGGGGAGGGGGGCAACGAGCTCCTCACCAAGGCTCTGCTCCCACATGTGCATTTAATTCACACTGCAGTCACCACGGAGTCTGAGGTCTGGCAGGCGCGCGCGCACCCACACACAGACAGACGTGCGCGCGCACACACACACACACACACACACACACACACAGACAGGCAGACACACGAGACAGAAAGACACAGGCCATTCTGACCACTGCCTCCCGAAACACACAGGCAGTCGCTCAGATCCCATTTAACGGACCGGGCCGGGGGAGAGGAGGCGCCGTCCACCGTGACACACAAGAGGGGCAGAAATGGCAATAAAATGGAGGCGGGGTTAAGTGAGGAGAGCTGAAAACGGCCCACCCCCATGCCTTGCCCACAATTCCAGAATGTTCCATCTGGTCGGGGCTTGGGTGAGTGGTTACCTGTGTGTGAGTGTCTGTCTGTGTGTCTTCACACTTGTACAAACAGCTGTCTCTAAAGCCAGCGGCTCACAGGACGTTATGATACAGCTTCCCTAGGTAGAGGTTTCAAAATGAACATTTAAAAAAAAAAAAAAAAAAAAAAAAAAAAAAACACACCAATTTCAGGCCATAGAAGGAAAAAGGGAAAAAAAAGGAAAGTTGCCTTTCTGGAAATTTCTGTGAACAAGACAAACAACGAAGTGTTTAAAGTGCGTCTGCACTGTATGTGCGCGTTTACACACTTTTCCCCAGCTATTAACAAGCCTTTGACACCAAACAGGAAATGGTTAATGTGCAGTGGAAGGTTAGGAAGCACCAATCAGTCCAACAAGCTTCCTGTAGTGTGGGGGGGCGGGGGCGGCGCCTGCAGGGGGCAGGAAGGAGGGCGCCGAGCCGCGGGGGCACAGGAGGCGAGGCCCGTCGTAAATCAAGCCTGGCAAATCTCAGATTTCAGTGACGGATCAGGAGACGCTACAAGGCCGAGTTCAGGAAAACAATAAAAGCTATGGGGGAGACGTCAGGGTCCGGCCCAGCGCTCCGCACACCGTGGCCGGACGCGGCTGCAGCCAGACATTCACTCATGATGCCCACGAATCCACCAAGGAACTGAGCAGCTCAGCTGCTTGGTGATCACTGTAGTGCCTAAGGACCCGGGTTCGAGACTGTCAATTTGGCTAGTTTGTGGAACATGTGGCCTTTGAGCAAGGCCCTTAACCCTCATTCACTCCAGGGACTGGCTGACTCTGCTTTCACAAAAACGCACGTCGCTTTGGATAAAAGGCTTAGCTCAATAAATGTGTGTAAAGCAGACAGATCTCTGGGGGAGATGAACGTTTCCGGAACACTTGCTTCAACCTTTACATGATCATGAGAGTATGTGCCAGTGGTGGGTGCATTTCAGCCGTTTGGGGGGGCGGCGCATCAGCCACCCCCTTAAGAGCCCTCCAGGTACCACTGAGCCATCTCACAAGCTCAAGCCCGACAGAAAGGTGACCTTCAGAGAAGCCCCAGTGACTGCTCCAACTTTTACTTCAAAATAAGAGCGTGATCCAGAGCCTTCAGTGCTAGAGCAGAGAGGGGCAGCAAACTATCTGCAGATACCGAGTCCAGCTGCAGAAACCCAAGTCCCATGGGCTCTGGCGGCGCCCCTTGAAGTTGCAGAGAGCAAAGCCCGACTCTTGCATTCTTCGCGTAATTCCCAAATTACTATAATCCATTCCAAGCGCCACGTTCGGCGTGACTGATGGGAGTCCGGCTCCGGCTTTTGAAGTGAACTCTTTCCCGTTTCCAAAAATAGGCCAGCATGGCCACGGAATATGTGCCACTAGAAAACAGAGTTCAGAGGAGGAGGAGAAGTGGCACAGTCACACAGAGCAGCCTGTAACTCACGACACACATTTATCCCTGGAGCAACTAGGGGTTAAGGGCCGGGGTTAAGGGCCCTGCTTAAGGGCCCAAGATCAATATCAGTTTGTCGACCCTGGGATTAGAACAGGTGATGTTCCGATCACAGGCACAGCGTCCTAATCCAATGAGCCACACTCCATCCCGCACAAAAACAGCAGATTAAATCAAATGATGAAGAAATAACAGATGATCCACACAGGTGAGTCTCAGTAACCGTGGGACAAGCAGGATCTTGCAGGTGAGGATCTTAACTAACTGGAATCAACAAATTGAAAGAAAAGAAAAAAAAGAGGCGATGCCCTTGGACGTAACCATAGATACAAAGGCAAGAAGAGAAAGAGACTGCCAGACAGGCAGACTCACCATCCGCTGCGGACGCGAGGGAATAGCAGGTCCCAAGAACACAGATCCAGAGCAAGACTCTCGTCATTCTTGTCAGACACCTGGAATCCTGCCTGTCCAAAGGACCCAGTCGGCCAAGGGATTCAGCAGCAGCAGCCGCAGCAGGAGGGAGTGAGGCAAGGAGACCCCCAAAGGCCGCAGAGAGCCGGAGCGGGGGGGATGGCAGGTCTCAACGTTCCTATTCACTTGATCCCCTTGTCCACAAGCCTGGAACCAAGAGAGACGGAAAAGCTTAATGAGAGTGGACCACACAGCACGGCTTGCGTGGAACCCATAACAGAATTCAATGGTGCCAGGGGTCACGTGAGAAGCGAGAGGTCAGGGGTCACAGCCAGACGTCTTTGGGCATGAGCCCTTAAACATTAAGTGGCTTGTTGTTCTTCGACAACCCCCCAACCTAAACCCAACAAAATCACTTAGCCCCTGGCTAAAAAAAAGATTCATTGTATGATTATCAAACAAAAACAATGAAACCAGTCAAAGAGAGAAGTGGGTGTGATTAGAGGACACCGCGCCGCCTGGCGGCTCTGACAGCCACTCGCGGTTTTCCCATGAACCCGCACTCGGCCTTCCAATCCATCAGCTCTGCTGCGTTTCATGGATGGCTGAACACGGAGTAAAGCACACCTAAAGCCAGCACCTCTGAACCCAAAGCCTAAGCCCCTCCCCCCCACACACTTAGCAGGTCTCTTTGGGGTTTGGGGATGGGGGGGGGGGGGTAATGCAATAGCCGGATGGAGTCTGTCACATCTGATTTCCTTCAGGGAGGGCAGAGTCTGACCCCAGCCCTACTTTTCACGCACCATTACCATCTGGGTTTTGGGGGAACAATGGCATTCTCCTGAAGACCGGGTCGGGCTGGGGGGTGGGTATCACCCTTTACAAGAGAAACTGTGTGCGCTCCAGAGTTCTGACCAAAGGAGAACCACACTGGTACGAGTAGAAGAATGTGCCTGAACATTACTATCCAGAGAGAATTTTGTATGTGCTTATAACACGCCCGTCGTCCTTATCTCCTCTGAAAGCCCGGGGGATGTTTATCTTGCACAGCTCGCACCCAGAAAAGCATGCAAACCCGTTTGCACCGCTGAGCATTTATGGTACTGCTATGGGGGGCCATGCACACGCAGCAAGGGCTGCTAACCCAAATCCTGAGCCACACGGACGACGCCCCAGGACAGAGCCCCAGAGGGACTGGCCGGGGGGGCAACATAACCAGGAACCCCACCCGGAAGTGAAGCCCTCGGGATCAGCACGTTTACAATGGCGGTCCTGATGGAAATCTGCTGCAGGCCAGCAGGTTTGCAGAAATTAGACACGTCCAACATGCGCTCTCAGACCGCACTTTGTGTCAGCTGGCATCGTGTGCATTTACCTGCTAAGTAAAAATATCATTGGCCGTAATTTCACTTATAGCATATTAAACAGCCTAATTTCGTGTGACCTTACATATGAATGGATATTATGCAAAAGTTTGGTTTTGCCTCTGGTGATATGACAGAGAAATTCACTGAATTTAATGTAAACATGCTGCAGCGTGTTATGGTAGGACAGAGAAATGCTACTTGCTCTCAGCCAGGTCAAAGGGTGTTTTTCTAACGCACCAGGTACCGAACTTTGACAAAGTACCGAAAGTACAGTACTTCAAGGTGTTCGTTTTCCACTGCCGTAAAAACTGGTACCAGCGCTGAATGACATCACAGCAAGAGGTGATGTATTTTGTACTGAAATCGAAAAATGGCTGTAGTATGTTATAGGGCTGGACGACGTGCGATATTAATACCAACATCACATGTTATGCACATAAGGCTTTTTCTTACTTTCAAATTCTGTATGAGGGGGTTAAAGTTTTGCTAAAATATTTTGACTTTGAATTTAGTAATCAGTGGTCTTTGTTTACACAGTACAGCACCCAGTGCACAACAATGAAATGTGTCCTCTGCATTTAACCCATATGTGACAATGGGACATAGCAGGGACCAGCTAATTCAGTGCCCGGGGAGCAGCGCTTGGGGGCGGTACCTTGCTCAGGGTACCTCAGTGGTGTCTTGCTGGTCAGGGATTCGAACCTGCAATCTTTCAATTACAAGTGTGCCTCCCTAACCATCAAGCCACCAATGCCCAATGTTACTCTCTCATAGAAAAAAAAAACTATGCAAATTTTGCAATTTTAATTATTCCTTTTATAGATTCTTATATCTTTAAAAGTCAGTTTAAAGTTTACCTCCACCACCTGAGGGAGCCAGCAGGCATGCGCAGGTACACACACACACACACACACACCATACACACATGCACGCAGTATACTACACACAGACACACACACACAGAAACCCTTGCAGGGAGGCCCTGCTCCCACCATCCTCCTGCTTTGCTCTCTGCTCCCTGGCCTGTAACCTGAGCCCAGCACAGCCTCCCAGCCTACCCCCGCCCCCCTGCCGCTCCTGGCACAGATCCTGAGCCCCTCTGGGGGCCCCTCCTTGCCCCCCTCCCCGCCCGTTCGACATCCCTCTCAGACTTTCTGGCTCTCGCCTCACTGCACCGCGCTGGAGTCCCGCCCCCCCCGCCCCGCATGCCTGGCTGCCATCGCTGGATCTCGGCCACGCTCTGCTACCTGTCAGACTCAAGGATGAAGGGGAAAAAAAAAACATACCCGGATACATTGAGAGCACCTTCGTGGCTGACCGAGGACTGATAAGCACAGAACGAAAAGGCCTTAGGAGGGGGGAGAGCTGGGGGCGGGCTTCACTCAGAAAATACAATCTGGCCAAAACACTACACAACTCCATTCTACGCTATTCTACATGTGCGCCGCCACACCATTGCGGCCATCACAGATGCCGGACTGCATTGGGCCGGTTTGCCGCAAGGCGCCTGTCCGGTACCCCGTGAGGATGTTACTGAAGGACACACGCTGTGTCACAGCAGGTGACGGGTCTGACAGCGGCTCGCACACGGACACCAGCACAATAAGATGACCAATAAAACATACGGGGCAGGGAAGAAAGGAGTGGGGGAGGGGGGGGCTGACTGAAGTGACCTGAAACCCAGCTCTCTTCCTCCTGGGGGGGAGGGGTCGTGTTTGCCTTCCTTTCGTCATTGCTCTCGCAGCTCAGACGTCCGGCACAAGCGGCTGCATGTCTATCAGACCCTGCAGACGCCAACCCGCCCCCCAGCACCCAACCCGCTCCTCCAGACACACAAGCTTCCAGAAGGATCCCTCTCTCCCCCCTGTAATCAGTAATTTACGGCTTGGGCGGTAATCTCAGCAGCGGATGGGGGGGAAGGGGGCTTTCTCCTGCTGCACGCCAGGCCTCCCTGCCGCGCTTTACACAGACCAGCTCACGTTTCACATCTGGGGAGGGCAGAACCCCCCCAGCTCTGAAGACACGCCCGGACGGCCCAGCCAATATAAAACCCTGAGGCGGCGGCAGCCCGTGAGCAAGCTGATAAGTGCAGCCATAAGTGAGCTCCATTCCTGGGGGGAGAGGCATTCGCATCTTTTGTTTTAAAGAGCCTGTTGGACTGGCAGGGGGAGGGATAAAATACTGAGAGCCTTAACGTACGTTTAAACATTATCAGGGTGTGAGAGTTTTCCACTGTGTTGGAGAATTTCACTGAGCATTTGGCAAAAGGCACTGGGGTAGAGGGGGACACCCAACACAGAGGCGCGCGCGCACACACACACACACACACACACACACACACACTCAGGCACGTCAAGTTTTCCATCCCTGTGAAGAGCAGTGGTGGGCGGAGTCAGACATTTATAGCTCAGCACATGCCCAGAAGTGCCTCTCCCTCTGGGACTCCCGTTTGTTTTTGTTTACTACACATCCCATGGTGCTCTGGGGCCGAATGCCACAAGCGCAAGATGCGGGCACATTCAGCGGCGCGAAGCCCCATCAGCCAGACGCCGGGGGCGGGGGGGACACACGTACAGATGGGGGCCTGTCGATGTGCCACGGAGGAGAAAACATCAGGCACTGCACAGACGGTGTTTTCCTGGTCAGCTCGTGGGCGCCTTTGAGAAGGGAGACCCGGGTCTCACCAGCCCGTGCGGAGCACGCTTGACATGACCTTGTGTCACCCCACTGTGAAAGTCTACATGCCCCCACCACACCAATCACATCTCCTTCACCCGGCATTTGAAACCAAACTGCGTGCGTGTTTTTCCTGCTTTTAACCATCTTCAGGGGGACAACAAACACCCCTGGGGGGGTGGGGGGAAACCCCGTTGTGCTGCGGATTGTCACAATCCTGCTTTTTGTTTTCCTACTACTCGAGAGTGACCCATGCAGACACTATCATGTAAAAGAAAAAAAATTCTACAGTCAGGACAACTTTTCAAGTAACAACCAGCCGACTTGAGGGTCCCTCAAACAGATCACATCCTAAAGAGAGAGAGAAAGAGAGAGAAAGGAAGAGAGAGGGGTAGAGAGAGGGAGAGAGCCATGGCACTTTACACACTGAAGACACAACCAATTGCCCCAGGAAGGCGAAGAGCAGCCCTTGAAGCTTAGCTGTCTAATATGAGGTGACATGATGAAACTCTAGATGAACAACAGAAACTGACGACATCAGAGGCCAACAGCAGCACAACGCAGAAGGGTGCCGAGAGGAAAACCAAGGAGGAGCGGCCAGACTTACCGAAGCAGGACGCCGGGATAACTCTTCTGCGGCTTTGGGAACGCCATGGAAAGCAAAGAAGGGGAAGAAAACAAAGAAAATGGCAGAGAAATGGCCCGGTCACGTTTTCTGTGCACCTAGCGGAGAACTCCCGGTCCAACGACACCCCCCCTCCCCCAGACAGGAAAATGGGGCGGGCTCTAAGATGTCATTTATAGCTCAGTGCTGCACACGCCCAGCGGGGCCCTGCCTCTCTGCACACCCAACTGCCTGGAGGACTGACCTTGGATGACCTTTGGAACCAGCGCAGACACGGTGATAACAACAATAAAGGCATCAAAAAATGAATAAAAAACAACAAAGCTCCCAATTTTCTGGCATTACTGTACCAACTGTGGTGGGGGGGGTATTCAACCGCAGCTTCAAATCACTTTATTACATTAGACAGAGTGACGCTGAGCAGCAGAAAGAACGACGGCATGGATCAGCCCTCGAGATGCCGCGTCAACCACGGGTAAAGTTGCAGCTCTTGAAAATCTGCCACCGTATTCCCACAGACCTCCCCTCCCAGACCCAAGACCCCCACACTCCTCGTGGACACTTTGCTGCTTCGCCTTGCAGCAATTTTCAAAGACCAGCTTCTGCCCTAACCTAGATTGATTAACCTGTGGTTATTAAGACCATCCTTCATGCAGACATAACCCGCTAAACATGGGCATCTGCAGGCCACCAAAGACAAGAATTACTAACTGGTAAATCAAAGAAGAAAACAAGTCATTTGCAAGAATTAGAGGGGCATCTGTTAAAACAAATGCAATACATCGGCAGGCAGGTCTCTCAATATCTCATATTTGATTATTATTGTCTAATTTCTTTCATTCTAATCAAAGTATGACAAATATTCTGAACCAGAAGCTTTTGTGGCCAGTTTCTGATGTTCATTTGAACATCAGAATCATTTTTTTAGATAAATTACTGTCTTTGGGGAAAATGTTCAAAGACTTGGCAACAACTCTTTGCTTTGATGAACCAGCTTCAGGGAGAAGAGTCTCCATAGACAATAAGTTCATCCTCCAAACAGTCAGCCTGACTAATCAACTTATTCTGAAAATGCAATCAGAGTAGGACTCAAGTATAAACAGTCGTTATCAGCATCTAAGCATCTGTTCTCAAATAAAGTGCATTTCAGACTTTCAGACAGATAAACCTGGTTAATCCCTGAGGGAAATTTAAGGCGATAATCCTAATTCAGGGAAAGACACAACCTCTCTAAAGGTACTGTGTGAGGGTACTTTTCTCATAGTGATGATCAATCAAAATCACACCACCCAACAGGAACACGGGCCATGTGAGGCTCAATCACACACAACCAACACGAAGGCACATCTAGCTGTCCACCGCGCTGTTATCAGACCAAACGACACCAAATCAGAAACACAGCGTTTGCTGATGCATTTTGGGTACGGACAGGGACTTCAGTGGGTTCTTTAATTCATGGTCTACCTTTCCGGAAATCCAGAGCTGAAGAGTCAGGCAGACTCTGCTGGTGATCTAAGGAGACGACTCTGAGGGCGGTGCGCCACGCTCAGGCACCTAAGGGAGGGGGGAGGAGGGCACAGCTAGACCGTATTCCAAGAAAAATGGCAAGGCTGCAAATTACATTACACATGGTCACTGCAGAGACTCAGCGCGAGAAGCCATTTGAGCAGACAGAAAGAGATACCATGCAGGCGAAGGAGCTACAAGTGGACGCCACCTGCCTTCGGAGCAAAGCCGTGGGACAGAAAAGCAGACATTTTCCAGTAGCTCAGCTATATCACAGTTCAATGTGAACATCTTTCTGCCTTATGCAGTTCATGTATGTATACTGGCCTTATGACAAAGCGATTGAGGCCATCAATCATGTTGAGTTAATTCCCAGTCAACCACTGGTCCATTCCCAGTATGGCTATCCTGCTCAGAATGACGTCAGCCCAGAGAGAGACCAGTACCCACAGTATTATGATAGAGCCAACATTTAATCTACAGAGAAATCTTCAATGAAATCCATCCTCTAAAGAATAGTAATATGGTTACCTCAACATCCTCTCACCAATGATTTTATTTCCTAAAAATGCTTTGTGAGGAAAAACTAAACCTAAAGTCAAGAGAACACACTCACTCATACACAGACAAGCAGGCTCACAGACATACAGAGAGGCAGACAGGCATGCACACAGACAAACAGGTACACACAGAGACAGGCACGCACACAGAGACACACCGAAAGCACATCAACAGCGCTTGTTTATGGGCTGGAATTCCACGGACTGCTTACATCAGGGTGTTTAGGAATGCTGGAATGGTTGCCAAGCAATGCCTTATCAGATTGAGCCACATGACTCACAGTAACCAGGTATCTCAGACGTCGGAGTCAAATTTTTGCGACAGCTCACAAACTCGAGAGGGGCTCATAAAATATAAACAAGCAGCTGGCTTCCTGTTTAACTGCCGTTTAAAACAGTTAAAATAGTCAAAACAAACACAATATTCTTAAATCTTCCAAAACAAAGCCAAACAAAAGCAGAAACCTTCTCTCACTGCGTACCACCGCAATTGTTGGTCTGTTGTTTTCCAACAATAGACTGGACACTTGGCATATTGGTGAATTTTCCAATCACTGAATCAGCTAATTCGGCTGCCACTCAAAGCTGTCAAAATCCATCTATCACAGGCTCCGAACATAAACGTACAGTGTTGTGAAGGTCAGGATTGCGCAAGCGGTGTCCCCTTACACGGCAACGTTCCTGATGGGAAGGGAGGAGAGCCATGCTCAGTTACTATGTAAATAATCAGCGGTGTTAGCCGAGACTGGGACAGGAGACGGCCAGCGTCAGGAAGTGGAAATCAATCGTTCGAAGGCTCCAAGACCGCAGATAATTGGCAGAATAGCTCTAAATATCGCAAGAGCTTTTGGAAGAGAGCTACATGATCTACGGAAACTGTCGCAAGCCAGAGGCCTTAAGCAGGCGAAAAGGAAAAGAGCAGGGGCACAGCAAGCAGGCCAGGGCTTGGGGCTTCACGATGACTCATGGCAGAGGGCCGCGTCTGTGGGGACGGGAGCGTGGCAAGAAGAGTGGCTCCTTTGTCAAAATACTTCACGGAAACCCGCTGCGAGCGCCCATACCCAGCTTTCCAAAAGAAATAACGACAAGAGGCAATAATAGTATTTCACTGCCAATCAAATAACTTGAGCGAAAAGCTAACTTTGCAACACCCGTGCTGTCCCGCCACAGTCCATAAGAGACGGGGGACTTTATGACATCCACTGTTATCAAAACCAGAACCCAGGCCGACTCGAAAGCCACCCCCGCCTGCATAAGTGGTCCCAGCTTCAGAACTGACCCACAGTCCAGATGAAAACGGGTTAGGAAACCAAAACATGCGCCCAGCAGATCACTGTATATTTTTTATAGCACTTGAAAGAGTCATTTTCTTTCAAGGTGTGAAGGGCTATAAAGAAACAAGGCAGGACAGAGAAGAGGGGAGGAGAGGGCAGAGGAGAGGGGGGAGCGGCATTCCAGCTCTGCTCTGGAGGCTTTGGACTGAACCAACTGAAGCCTGGGGGCCGACTCATTTCCCTGTGCGGAGGTCTATCATTAACGTAAAAAGAAAACCCATGACCTTACATGCTGCCCCCCCCCCACCCCCACCCAGTGTCATGGTCTCTAGAAACACCAACGATGTGTCTGGAGTGCCTCAGGAAAGCAACAGATATGCTTGCTAATTGTACGTCTTTGTCACATGACCCAGGCATTTGTAGTGACAAATCGAGTCTAGACAAGATAATATGGTGCTTTAAAGCAAAGTCTGAACCCCAAGAACCTAGAACACGTTCACAGAGGCACACACTGAATACAGCACGTTGAAACGAGCGTCCCAGTTCCGAGGTGGATGCACATTCCCGAAGACGACGTGTTCTCTCTGCGAGTAGTCCGTCCTTAGTTAATACAGCACGTTGAAATGAGCGTCCCAGTTCCGAGGTGGATGCACATTCCCGAAGACGACACGTTCTCTCTGCGAGTAGTCCGTCCTTAGTTAATACAGCACGTTGAAATGAGCGTCCCAGTTCCGAGGTGGATGCACA
>JAODKC010000045.1:2201178-2215357 GCA_026777985.1 Mormyrops attenuatus | reverse complement strand
ATTTCATCTGCCAGGTATCAGCCCAGTCGCTAATTAAGTCAAGATCCCGTTGAAGCCTCTCTGCTGCTAGATCAGTATCAGCTACACCACCCAGTATAGTTTAGATAGATAGACAGACAGACAGACAGACAGACAGATTTCATGAAACACATATGGAACTTGACTGCTTTTCACAAACATTCTCCAGAAGATGATGGCGGGACTTACTGTACTCGGTGCCGGTGATGTGGGCCAGGACACGGAAGGACCTGGACTGCAGGTTAGCTGCGCGACGGGCCCAGTCCGACAACTCGGACTCCCTCTCCTCATTCTTGATCACGGCCTGGTAGACAGGGGACGCGCTGTCTACAAGAGGGTCTTTGACTGGGAGCGCACTGCAATCACAAAGACAGCGACATCATCTTAGTGGCCCCTAGCTTCACCCCCCACCCATTGGCTGGTATTGGTGGCTTCCCTGATACTGGAAGGACACCTTCCCTGCCCTCACACCTGGATGATCCACACCTCACCTCCATTTGCCAAGGGAACCAGTAATATCCCCCTGAGTGCTTATTCAGATGGGAGTACTGGGGTGGGGGGGTTTGCAGATACAGTAGCATTTACACTCCCGTTATGTTCATGTTGTTCCCACGGCAGCACAGTGGTGTGCTGGTCCCCAGCGCAGCCAGAGAGGGGGCCTCTCTCTCTCTGCTTCAGCCATTGCATGTGCAATGCGTCAAAAAGGCCAAAAAGAAATAACACAAACACAACAACCAACAGAGTTGGCGCATTGAAGCAGTCTGAAGGCACGCAAGCCAGCTCAAACCGAAAGCTAAGCTGGGTTCTATTCAAGCTTGCTGAGAAAGCAGCTGGAATACGCGGCTTGGTCCTACTCGCCCTCCGTCCCGTAAATCGTCAGGCAGTTACTCAGCAGCTGTCCTCAAGTCAGCCGATTATGTCACTCGTACGGGCATAGTTCAGCAGCGCCATCAGTCCTTTGGGATATTTATAATCCTACTTCATGGTGTTTCTGTCCAGCCTTTGGAAGACATGTCACCAACATCTCGTGTACAAAACAATCGTCTGGACGTCCCTGGAAGCTGTTTACATAGAGAGGAGTGAATAAAGTGCACGTGCAACCGTGCAACTTACACACACAATTAGGTTCACTGTCCCTCCTCCAGTTACTCCGCAATGACAGCATCCCTGCAAGTGAGATCAGACTCCCAAGCTGTACAGGATGCCTGTATACTCCTAGCATCCTCTGGCAGCTGAGAGGGTCCATTTGCAAAGCACACACAACTCCACCAGCAGATTTGCCAGAAACCTGCAGGTTTGCACATTAATGTGTGAAACTGTGGCTAGCTGGATTGTGGATGGAATATGAATCGTTGGTAGAGTATGCTCCTGGAGATTGAAGAAACACTTTAGATGTACAAAAAGTTTTTTAAATTGTGGATGCTCATAAAATGTCGACATCTTTATTTTGCTATCCGTATTCAAAATATTTACTTGGAAACTGTCTTTCAAGGATGGGTTGAACGGTTGTTTGTGTGTTTGAGTGAGAGAAGCCCCTTAACCACTCTGTGACATTATCATCATGTCGCAGGAACACACCTTCAGTATTTGATCTATGATGGACCAGAGATGGAAATATTAACAATGACCCTTACAGCAACCAGACAGGCACTGAGCATGGACTAGTTAGGAGTCAAGGTTCAAGACCTTGGCAGAGGAGGGAAATAGTATGAACAAAAAAGCAAGAATATGAGAGAGCTTTCAGAGAACTGGCATATGCTGAGACTATGAGCTGACGGACACAGACCTAACATATCTGGCATATGCTGAGACTATGAGTTGACGGACACAGACCTAACATATAACATTACACAGCACCAAAAGGGACTGAAAAGATCTTATTTTGGGCCAACGTCAGTTTATTGTTGAAACTGAGTACTGGTGCAAGCATCTCAAACGGGTCACAGGAGGATGTACTGAGAGCGAGAGAGTCAAGAACTGGTACTGGCCTAAAGCAGGCTTACGGTCTACTTACGCCAAAGGAGAGGCAACAGCTGAGGAATCTCCACTGTCACATGATCAACCAGGGTGGGGCCATGACACGGATGGGGAGGGGGCAAGCAGCAGGGCAGGGTGAGATGGATGATACAATGAAGTTGGTTGGTGACGGTGTGAGAAAGGGGTGGGGGAGGAGAAGGAAAAGTAGAGATATGAGCTTGAAACAGACAAGAATGCTGGAACCTGTACTAACGATTTCTCACCTGTTTGGCCCGACAATTTCACCCCCCAAACAGGGCGCTGCTGGTTCCAGCACAATCTTCTTCTGATCGCCGTTTATTGTATGTGTATATACATGTATACAGTCTGGCTGCACACTCATGTTTATCTCTACTTAATGATACTGAGGTGATATGGCTGATGGGTTTTGGAAATGCTAGTGGAAGGAGGTCAAGTAACAACAGAGAATCTTGCCAGTATGCAGTGGAGTAAACCTGAGGTACCTTCTTCATCATCCCAAATCACGACACGTGATTGCACAGTTCGGAGGCAGGAATGTGTCAGGAACGTGTCAGAACGCCATGGCGTGTTCCCAGCTCCCAACCCGCACGCCCCAAAGTGCCGCGACCAGCTGGGGAGTGGTAATCCATGAGGAACATCCAAAAGGTCACAGCTTCATGATAATGGGGACCAGTGATTGTAGGTGCTGGTCGTGAGGGGTCTCAGAAAAAAAGGTGCTGATTAGTTTGTCCCCAGCATTTGTCAAAGGTCCAAGCCACTGGTCACCTGCTATAAAGCTTGTCCTTCCTCAGCAGACATATTATACCCCCAGTTAGCTGGAATGTTCTGTCTTCCAGAAACACGACCCACTTGCATGATACGCAGATTGGCACTAATCACACATGTGAAGTCCTTCACGTCATTGAGCTCAACATGTTAAAACATTAAAATATTGACTGTAAAAATCAACCAAGTAATCAACAGTATAAAAATCAAAATGAAACCAAAACCACAGCAGCACAAGGACCTTGAGCTTTGTTCGACATGCAGAAGCCTGGCACGCTTTTAGCCTGCTGTAGGCCAGCGAGGTCATGCGAACCAAGGGGGAGGGGCGGGCGGGCGGCCGGGGGGGTGTCGTCAATGTGGCAGGTCAAGAGCCACCTCACCTCATTTCATTGCCTCGAGCCTGGGCCTGGCCTGCAATGGCATCCATGATGGCGTCCTGGGAGTACATGCTGATAGGGGTGTTGTACTGGGCATGGATGATGGTGGCTTTGCCCCCGGGACCCTTCACTTCAATGGGCTTGTGGGTGGACAGGGCGGAATCCTTCAACACGCTGGGGTTGAAGCTAGGGATGTACTCCGTGCTATTAGAGGGTGGGGTTTTGTAGGGGAGAGAGGACAGGAACTGTGTCTGTAGGCTGCAAGAAGACACTGTTGGTCTGTTTTTGCCAGGCTTTCTTGCTCACATTCATTGATCGCATTCATCGCATATATTGTAAGACTGCAATGTAAATTTTGACATGAATTCACGGTAAGAGATCACACTATGCTCCTCAGGCCTGAGGAAAACGTTGATAAAATGTGTGTTTGAAAGAAACATGAAATTTAAGAACACAAACCTCACTTGCTTACATGTCTCTATTATTCTAAAAATGCCCTTATATAGGCCTTCAAGTTCCTCGAATTGTGAGTAAAATTAGCTCTTTGAGGGACAATAACAATCAATGGTTAATTCATACATCACTTATTAATTCCATTCATCTATTGATCCACCTTCCCAGCACTTATCCTGGATGAATCATGAATTAATCATTTCAGTTAATAATAGTAGTCATTGGGTGATCCATTTACTAACGGGGAAGTTGGATGAATTGAGAAGAAATACATAGAAGTATTCCAAAGCCGGTGCCTGTCTACAGCACATTGCCAATCTAGTGCTGACATGCCAACAACGTCAGATTTTTAGCAGCTGAACAAGCACAAAAGATGCAGACTTACAAACAAGGGCCTGTGTGGACCGTGCGCTGAATTATAATTACATTAAAAAGACTACTGATATAGTTCATCCTCATATCTACAATTTGTTATCCAAAATTTATAGGAATATTCAATTAAGGCTTTGCTTTCTGTTTGTAAAAAGTGGCCAAAAGTGTCAAAATGGCAGGTTTGCTTCAGGAAAAAGAAACACGGCAGGTAACAGACAAGCGGTTATTAAATGGGACCCAAAATCTTGCACTGTGGGACAGCATGCTCAACCGCAGGCACTCGGAGGCTGGGACTAACTTGGCAGCAGTGTTGGCAATGACCTGAGAGAGAGAGAGACAGAGACAGAGACAGAGACAGAGAGAGAGACAGAGAGAGAGAGGTGGTTAATACTAAAAATCTATCAGGAGGTACCATATGAATCCGGTTCATTTTTTCATATACGACACAATTCCCCAGTACAAATACAAGAAACAGATGAACAGATCCAAAGATACATTTTATCTGACTGATTACGTGACCAAAACAAGGAGGCAATGAGCCTGGATGAATGGAATGGAGAGAGTTTACAGCCAAGGTGTTTAGGGGCAGCTAGAGCGCTTGGATGACAAGAACTCGATCCTCCACATTCCTTGGCCTTTTAGAGAAGCAGAAGAAGCAGGTGCTGCTGCGTTTACGTGAGGGGGAGTGTCTCTGCCCCCCAGCACCGAGAGGAGTCTGCTCTGCCCCACTGATTTAAGGTGACCTAACTTAAAATAAGGCAGCTTCACCTCATTGCAAACACTAAGACTCAGCCTAGACTCTTATTTTGGAGAAAGATGAGTGTTTTTCCCCCACTGGAAAATTCCTAAATGATCTGGAACAGGTCAGCGGGGATGTCAAGGCCTCTGACTTGGCGTTTCGGATGTGTCATCAGGATATGGATAGGTGGACACTGGATGCAGCACTGGCTCAGCATGCTAAGGCTCCCTTTGTGCAGATAGAGCCATTCCATGTCTAACCAGTATGCCATTGCTTGGGAATTATCTTTAAATATCATCTGATGTGCCATCAGGTCTGATCACCACTAGAGGGAGCCAAAGTTATGTCCAGCTGCAGTCAGAGAGGTTGAGAATCTCTTCCCGAATACTTGAGGCATTTTCAATTCAGCTCATCACACAAAAGAACTGCTATTATAAAGAGGCTTACACTGAACTTGAAAAATAGTCAGGCCCAGGGTTTAATGTGGAAAAAATGTCTTGTCCTGATTTTGTACCATGTCTCTCTTGGTCATCAGCACTGTGTTACAATAATGGTCATGAAACACAGTCAGTGCCATCCAGGGTATCCCTGTGTGTCTGTTTTTCCTCGAACAGCCTCCAGACTTACTATTGGGTAAGTTGTTATGGAAGATCCATTCAGTCCTAGTCAACCACGTGTTCACATCAAATACAAAAAGAGGTTTGGGGCACATCTCAGCCTAGATGGGTCAGCTGGAGCCCCTGGCCTTTGTACCGATGGTCTCTGTTTTAGTAGCATGGCCACAAAAAGAGGGATTCCAGCTATGTTGCTGATACTTAATAACCATGTGATAAGTAACATCAAAATCAACTCTAAAGTACCGTTTTAATCAAACAATGACAGTTATATGTGACTATCGTGGGCTCCATGCTCACCTGTTTTAACACACTGAAATAAACATTTATGTTCTGTAAAATTCTGTTATAGCTCTGTGTGTAGGGCACTGCAGGTGCAGCTGGAGCCCAGCAGGAGGCGCTCTTACCTTCTGGTGGGGTATGACTGGCATGGGGGAATCCATTCTTGGGGTGGCAGTAGGAACTGGAGCAGGGCGTCTTGATCTGCAATATGACAAGCAACACGTCCGTCACGGTCTTCCATAGCACGACTCATTTGGGTCTTTGAATTATTTAGTATCTGCTAACCAGGTCAAGGAGACAGATATCTGGTTAGCAAGTTTAGCCACAGTTCTGCTGGTTTTTATCTCTAAGGAGGCCAAATGGTCGCCTTTCAATGGTGAATGATTTCAGTAGTAATTTGAAGAAGCTGGCTATGTTAGAACTTAAAAAAAGACCTAAAAGATCTTCTTCCACTTGACTAGACCAGACATGAAAGCTCATAAAGTGTTTTTCTGGCATATTTCGTTTCAGCTGCTGTTTACATTGTGACGTCTGAGAGACTAACCAGCGACATCCGTAGACCTGTGTCAGCCAAACACTGCAGGTGAGTTAAAAACAACACAATATTCCCTTTCTTGACATAGGGGTCCAATACATTAACCGGTGGGTAAGAAAAGAAAAAAGCTAATTAAAATACTTTAATACACTGGTGAGATTCGGATGGCAATATCGAGGATCGAAAGCTGAGAGGCGATAAGTGGACGTCTATGTCACTTTCTTCTTAGCTGGAAGGACTTTTTAAGTAGGCTTCATTTAATATAATCATGGTAGTAACTGTGATAGTTAGACGTGTGCCTGTAAAGCAAAGGCTTAAAAAAGACTTAGAAGCGAAGGCCTTGGGAAGTCTTTATTGTGACATCAGATCTCCAGGTGATGCTCCAGGATGCAAGCAGATGAGAAGGTGCAGATGAAACTTGGCAGTAGGCAGGTTTTTTAAATATATATGCAAAGCTGATTACACATCTTACACTTCAACATTTTTTGACATTCCTCCTAATTAACTGAGGCACTCAGTATTGAAAAGGTGCAGCAGGCAGTCAGTCGCAGTTGTGCCTCTGTGATATGCCAAGTAACTGATTAGCACAGCCATAAATGGGAAAGGAAGCTTCGGTGCTGTTTGGGGTAGTTTCAGGGCCGAGCACTGAGGTGTCGGCTTGGAAGGGTCCGGCAGTACAGAAAACTTCAAAGGCAAAGAGAAACGGCAAAAAAAACGTGAGAAAACAGAAAAGGAATCATGGGATAACTGCTTTCTGTTGACCCAGAAGGGAAGTGTGAACATTGGCTTCACATAATCCCCTCTGGTATGAACGCGAGCAGGGAAGACAGTCCATTTACGGCTCCCTTCTTCCTGTTCTGTTAGGGAACAATTAACAGAACCTTTCCTGATGCGTAAAATGGCTGCCAATGGGGAGAATTCAAGCATGATTTGTAGCTGCCGCTGGATAATGGGAGTTATTGGACACGTGAAGGATCCCTTGGGACAGATTATAGGATGTAAGAAGTTTGGATCCAATGCCCATGTGTCCCCAGCTATAAAAATGTCAATAATATCTAGGTTTAAGGGATTGTCTTGAGTGGACTTTATCACACAAAAACAATTATCTTAGAGGCTGGGAAACAGGAAGTCAGGCAGTTTTGAACTATAAACAGCAAAGGCCCTTAAATCACACAGCAGCATAACAAAGAGCAATGAGCCAGTGTTTGGGGGGCTGTTCCCATAAACCCCATTGGTTTGGCTGTGGGACGCTGTGGGACTCCCAACAGCCGAACCAAACTTGTCAGCTGCACCAGCTGTAGGTGATTCGTTTTTCCAAATTCACCAACATCGGTAGCAGTGTTAAAGAAGTTTGTTTCTGGGAAAAAATATTTATTTTTATAACCCATAATGCAGGTGGAAGTTTTGCTATAAAATAAAACAAAGAAGTTCCTGGCCATAAAAATGAGCAAATGAGGACAATATTGTAAGTGACAACCTGGGACCTTCAGAGGCTGTGATCTTCTTGCATTTGTTCCTGGTGATTCTCTGGAAGCTTTGCCTAGCAGCATTTGTGAATCGTTGGCTCCTTGATGGCTGTATGCTTTTAATGTTCTATATGTCTCGCTTGGATGTCATTTTTGTGCAAAAGTGTCTGTTAAATAAATGCTAATGTAACTGCAAATTATGTAAAGGTCACAGAATCAGTGCTGGGCTGGTGAATGATTCACATGAATGAGTGAATGTCAAGCTGAATTAGAACTGGAGTCTCTTGAACAAAACAAAGGGTGAAAATCATGGCATGAAGAACAATGTTGGCTGTTTGTAATCATTTTAAGGGAGTGACTGATTATAGTGACATAGTCTTGAAAGGATCAGCAACCTTGAACCCATCTGTAGGGCAACATCCTTCAGCTGAAACTGGAGCCTTATGTTCTGCATGAGTGCATGGCTGTAATGACATGTTTTCAGACCACATTTTTGAGAGGAACTGGGTTGAGTATGGAAAAGTAGTGCTCTTGAAAAGCTGTTTTGTCAGTCAGTGGCTCTGATATGATAGAGGAGGGTTATGAAGATGATGAATGACCAGGGAGGTGGCCTCCTGCGGGCTCAGACCAAGGGCTGCACTAGATCTTTCCATCGAGAAGAAAATCCCTACTATGGACAGCTGGACAATTCACTTTCTCACTCTGATGTGCATATTTGCCATAGTTAAGTAGAATTCTGTCACCTCTGCTAAAATAAGATGAGTTTCCCTAGGAGAGCCAATACAATTTCCCAAAGGGAATATATGATGAAAGACTTGATGTTAATCACTTTCCATTTGTTATGGAAGTGTTCAAGGTAGCACCAACGCTTAGTGAGTGCACACTATGATGTGCCCATGGACTTCTTCACCTCTGGATATGATCTGCAGTATCTCGGCACTACAATCTGAGACACGTACAAAAATGCAACCACAAAATGCAAAGCGGAAAAGCAAGTGGTATATGAAGATGTGCATGAAATGCAAACTCCGCTGGATCCGGTCCGGAGATACATACATTCATCTCATAGCATTAGCGTTACGAAACAAATTCATTACATTTACAGTAGATCTCAGATTTTTTGGGGATGATGGGCGAATTTTTAGTTTAAACAAATGTATGCTATCGTGACGTAAAACAGCAGTATAAAGAGGTGATGGACCATAATGCATTGCTGCATGCACAGGGCGGACATGTGTGGGTGTGGCTACCTCTGCATGGTGAGTGACAGGTTCTTGGTGGCAGATTTGATCTTGTTCTGCGCCTCCAGGTGGGTCAGGCCCTCAGTGCTGACGCCATCGATCGCCATGATGATGTCTCCCTGGGTCAAGTTACCCGATGCCGCCTTGCTCCCAGGTGTAATCTGTGGACAGAGGATGGGCACGGACCCGTTATATGCCTGTTTCACAACTGTAGTGCAGCAGCGCTGCCCCATGGGGCTCTTTCAGGTCAACATCCCGAAATCCACTCACTCAGCGGATCCCAGTCCTACTCTTGCTTCCCCCCAAACAAAACTCTCTCTGCCCAGCATGTCTGCCGTCAACCCAAGGCAAATGCGTTGAGATCTTCCACAAAGCCCAAAACCACAGCCTGGAGCAGGCTTGTGTGCCTCTCCAGCGGTCTGTCTGTGCCTCTCTGATCTTCAGCCCCAATATGCTTTTGGATAATGCTCTTGACCTGAAGCTGTGAGGTCTTCCATGACGTTCCTGCTCTGTCACTTCAGATAACCAGGTGACCTGGTGATAATTTCCTGCAGTTACTAATTAACATGGCTGCGGGTCCACGCCTTTGAGGTTACTGGTCAAATGCATGAAAACAATATCCCACTGTACTGCAGGTCATCCTAAAGCTTCAGCTCCTTGGAAATGATCACATCACCACAATCTGACAACCCTCCTGCAAACCCAATTGTATTCCTTTGTGCCATTTTCAAAAAATATAGCAGCTGTTATGAAAAAAAGGCTTATTGGCCAGCAACTGAAATACTGTCCTGCAGAGGAGATAGCTGGTGACCTCTTGGGATGTTAAAAATAAAAGTGAATGTCGACATGCGCCTGCAATCTGCGTTTGACCCATTGGTGACCTCAGACCCTCCTCAAATCCACTAGCCCACCTGTTGCCGTTAGTCAAACTTTTGGCCCCTCAGGAAATCCTTTATATACCCAAACTAATGGTCCTTTTTTCTCCTAATATATTGCCTTTATATTGTACCACAATTTTCAGTCTTCACACATCCCATCTTGTTCTTCTGAGATACACACAGGTGAGAACAAAGGGTCAGTCATTTTGCTGGTGACCCTGGAGCAGTTTTTGGGGTTAAGTGGTTGGCTGAAGGACCCAGCAGTGATGCAGTTACTCTTGTCAAGCACAGGATTCCAAAGGGTGGGGTACCAGCTGGGGGCAGCGCTCAGTGCTTAAACACAGACAAGATCTTTTTATGTTAGAAATGGGAAACTGCAATTGGCCTGGAGGAAAACAGCCTCCGTGTGACTCACATACAACATAAATCCCTGTAATTAAAACAAAATGGAAAAAGTACGGTATTCATGGACCTTGGGCTCTCTCTTTTGATAGCTTCAGAAGGTTGTTGACCAGGTGGGTTTCTTGTCAAGTCACTATTCTAATCTGGCAACCTTGGATAACAAGTATAGTGCCATTTGGCAACGTTGGACCCCAAGTATAGTCCAATCTGGCAACCCTGAACCCCAAGTATAGCCCAATCTGGCAAACCTGGATGTAAATTTAATACACATGCTGTAAAGGTCCATCTTCCGTTTATACATAAATATTCTCGCTTCCAGATGATAGGCATTGCGCCCCACCGGCGGCATTTCAGAGTCCAGTAACTGAACCCATTTTAGACTGAATCAGGTGGAATAGCACAGGGGTCACAGTTATGATGATGTAATTATGCAGTACACCCAACTGTGTTATCATTAAAAATATATATTGTTGCACACTTCCTTAGTTTTCATACACTCTTCATTTATGTAGCTGTGTTTATCTGAAGATGGAGTTTGAAGGTATAATAGCTCTTTGCAAGATCTGGCCTTTTGGTAGAACTCTGTGAATTAAACACTGCAAGCTGCTGTTTGACAGTCTTTGTTTTCAAAGACAGGCACATATTATGGACTTAATGCCCCCAGGGTTTCTTAATTTCCAGCACATTTTCAATGACATATCCACCGTGACGTGATGCCCCAGGAATAGGTGCAGGTGGTCAATAACTGTGGCTATCTCATAGTCCACTGCAAAGCCACCCGTGACGAATGCCGACAGATTGTGCCTGGCAGCTATTAATAGGCCCAAACAAGGGACAGCACTGTTTAAGCTGGAGATCTGCGTTAGGGAGAAAGTCATCAAGCAAAATAAAGAGTCTGTATGTTGCTTCTACTCTCTGTGCCTTAAAAAAACAGAGAGCCTGGCGGATGGCCGTCTTGAGGATCTTGCCACCTCCAGCCTGAGCTAGCGCTGCGTCACCCATGCTTCTTCCTGAACTGGCGATCACAGACCCTTTGTAATCCCTCTATATTTCCTAAATCAATCATGCCCACCCAGGAAACTTCACCTGCGCCCGAATCTCCCATGCCCCTCCCCCCTTGCCCACCACATCAAACTTAAATTCATTCCATTACCAGACACACATACTTGTTATTTTTCCCAACGTAAACAGACACAGTTCCTCTTAACTTCGATTTTCTTATTATTCTGTTTGGCTGATCTTAACAGGAGATGTTTCTTTGGCGAAAGCTTGTTATTTCTCTAAAAGAAGCAACTGAAATTAATCTCAAACAACCAGAGCGCTCACTGAGCTTCTAAGCAAGTCTGCTCAAACTGGGGACACCTAGACGACAGGAGGCCCAATCTAGTCCTCGGGCTTCCGACTTTCTTCGATTTCCTGTTAATTTTCTTCACTAATGTACTTTTGAAGCTGCCTCCAGTGTGGATTCTGGACCCAGGCTCCATTCCCCCTTGGGGGGGCGGTGTGTAGCTCAGAGGGTTAGACTGCTATGCTTATGTTTGGAAGGTTATGGGTTCATATCCCAAGGTCAGCAGGGTGATAAGCAAGGCCTTTAACCCCCAACTACTCCCACAACTGGCTGCCCCCTTTTCTCAATTGTATGTTACTTTGAAAAAAAACATCTCCCAAGTAAATAAAATGTAGGCTGAGCATGTAAGGATACAGCCAATCTTCTGTCCCAGGGCACCCCCTAAGCAGATTTTGTGATGTTTATCCATCTTTGAATCGTTTTCATGATTTTATGAAAAAATCCTTTTCGTCTATGAAGGTTTTTTTTTCTTTGAAATTGGTGCATAATATGAAAATTTGCAGTAACAAATGCCTTGGGGTTTATAGAGCAACACCGGAACTAAAGCCACTTGCATACTGAGAAAGTAGTAAAAAAATAAACCGTTAATGGCTGTATACAGTCCAGGTATGGCTTGTGGTCCACGACCCAGTGGGAGCTAGAATGGAATCAAAGGTGACCCCGCAAACAGGGAGGGGTGTCATAATAAATATGTATCTTCATTGTACAACTGCTGAAATCTCAGCATTCATTACATTTACTGTCATACAGATATTTCAGTAGTTTGAAGTACCAAAAATACAGCGCCTAGTTTGTCCATTTGTTTCATTCTTAAAGACTTGCCAGGATCAGAATCTTTAGCTTGTTTAGTTTTTTCCGCATATAACACCTATGCTAGAACAGTGCAAATTATATTAGTGCCCCGAGATGTATTTCCTGTAAAGCTTATGCCCAGAGTAACAGATGAACACTGAGCGAGCCTCTACTTCCTGTCACGCTGATGCCTCGTTTCCACCAATACTGAGCCGGTGCTGGTGTTGGTGCTGGGCTGGTTCTTGCTTGGTGCCTTTCGAGAACCTGTTACGTTTCCACTGGTTTAAAAAAAGAACCGAATGGAAATGTAGGTGGAAGTGAGAGTAAAGTAAAGGTACATTTGTATTCTGTTTTATGCATTTAATTTGATCTGTTTCGGATTTTTTTATAAGTTGCTGTATTGAAAAAAAGTTTTCAGAGTATGACTCATTGCATCCTTTCTCTATTGCCTGTATCCACTTTTATCTCCTTAAAGGCTCCTCAGTCTCTCTGTGTGTGTACTGTAAGTGAATTTATTCGCTTGCTGTTTTTTAATGCTGTCCTTTTAAGCATTGCACACTAAAGTCTGCTAAAAATTGAACGTCATGGTGTCATGATCTCTACCCCCCTGGAGTACCACAATATTTCATTTATTCGACCTGTGACATGATTATAGTTTATTATTAAATCTAGCCAGCAAATTGATTGTTTTCCACAGTATACAAAAAAAAACAATGCACAACAATGCATGTAACGTTATTTCACTAATAAGCTGGCAAGTTGTTCACTGCCAGCAGTGGTGATATTAAACAAAAATATATCAGTTACAGATTAATTTTTCTGGGTATGTGGAAGGTTTGGACACAATATCCCGTCCCACTTTCACTGACATTAGAGTTTCAAATTCTGAGACCAGCCTTTCTGTGAAGCCATGCTAGAGCCATTTTTTCTGGCCCAGGGCCAGTGCTTTTGCTGTGGAAACACATGGAACTAGTTCTGGATTGGGAAAAAGTCCAGCACCAGCTCTGGCACCTCGTTGGTGGAAACAAGGCTTGAGTGGCACATTGCCCGGAGGTTGGAAGAGATGGGGTGGAGGGTCTTTTTATGGAGATCCAGGAAGTCCATCAATGTACTTGTGGGTGAGTGTAAGTTCTAATTGGAGAGCAGAGTTTGGGAAGTCTTCTGACCAGTTAGTGACTCACAGAGTCATCCAGAATCCATCTGGGGTTCACCGAGGGTGGCATAATCCACCTCCGAGTCAGGAGGAGAGTTTGGTCATCAGCCCTTCGGTTAGTGCCATTGCAATTTGTCTTGTTGGGAAGCTGAGATGGGTGTTGAAAACATGGATTTAGGCTGTAAAAAGTGAGTAAAACATTAAAATATCTTTTGAATAAAAGTGCGCTGAATGAGAAAATGATGTTCATGGGGTCAAGAATGACTTATGAGAGGATGGATCATCCAGAACTCTTCTGAGATCGGGCCAAGTTGGGGTGGGATGGGGGGATAGCTGGAATCCATCCCAAGCAGCGCAAGGCAAAGGTACATTGGTCTCCCTCCAGTGCCCATAGAGCTAATGGTTTGTTCATGGTGTTATTGTCACAACCATCACTAGAATAGAAATGAGTGATTCACCTGTGGATAACCACTTTAGGACAGAGCAGATGGTCAGACTGGATGCTTTCTTGGACCCACTACTGCCAAATCTGTAGAGATTAACCTCCAGTTAACACTGCAACTGGTGCTCATTTAAGATAAAACTTACTAACACCGAAAGCCAAACAAACAGATTAAGCTGGCCATGCTGTAATTGGCCAATCAAATTAATGGCTTACGGCTGGGGGGGGGGGGGGCCCCCGCCCCGCCCGCGGCGCGGCGGCGCGCCGCGGGGGCGGGGCGGGAGGGGGGGGGGGGGGGGGGGGG
>JAODKC010000045.1:2187262-2201168 GCA_026777985.1 Mormyrops attenuatus | reverse complement strand
TAATAAAAAAACTAAAAACACCCAAACCCAAACAAAACCCTTAATCGGGGCATGGTTTTATTGGCCAAAAAAAATAATGGGTTAATAAAACCCCCCCCCCCCCCCCCAAACCTTCATCTGCAGAAGTCAAACATTGATGCCTGTGGTCCTCAGCTTTGTCACTGGTCGTTAACCTTCTGCTGTCATATGTGGACACCCCCAGCTTGTCGTCTAGCAGACATTCTGCTTTGCACATATATCATTATTTACTGGAGCAGAAAACCTGCTGATGGATTCTGCCTGGTTTAAAGTCAAATATTCTCTGTAATACTTTGTACGGAGTTTGGCTATCAGCTGATCTAGTGAAGACACAGGGGACAAAAATATGTTAATGGTTAACTTGTTAATCTTGTTGGTTCTTGTTGGCTCTTGTTTGCACAGTCTTTGGATCGGTCAGGAGTTCATTTCACTGCATGTTGTACTTGTTACAAATATGTATGTGACAAATAAAGAATCTTGAATCTTGAATGTCTTGACAAACCACCCAGAGACACTGTCTAGGTATACTTGTCATTTGAGTGAGTTTTTCAGTAAATAAGCATATTTGATCATTATAATTATAACTGCACATGGGAAAAGAAGGTGTTTAAAGGGGAATTTCATATACAGCATAATATTGAAAAAGTTTAGCTTTAGCTTGGGTGGAACTTTGACACCAAACTACAGCTGCTGATTGGCTCAAAATGCAGGCCTCCTATGGCTGCACTGTCCTTCAGCAGCCAGCTAAAAACAGCTCACTGGGCACCTGGCGGCCGCTAACATGCGGCCGGCTTGGGAACACCGGGCTCAAATGCCAAAGCCTGCAGGAACGGGGCTAATATTAGCTATATATGTTAGCAGTCCATTCATTAAAACCCCTTTTTTTTAGAGGCGAGAGCAAGTCTAACATTAGCAACATATATTAGCAGCAAATCCGCTGGACTTGTGTTATTTTCTTGGAAAGAATATGACTCAAAATAGTGATGCAGACTGGCTCATGCAGACCAATTTTATAGCTGAAAGACCAGCGCTAATGTTAGCGACACTGGCTAGTAACTAATTAAAAAGAGTAACTCAAAAGCAACTCATTGTTTGTAAGGGGGCGGGCTGGGACAGAGGCTATTACAATATAGTATTTTATCTTAATCTTAATGAACCATGAAGCAGGTGGCGGATATAACCAGTTTAGTTTGCGGAAAAATAAAAACAAGTACTATATGCCACGCATCCTTCGCATACCTAAAGCTAATATTGCAAGGCTCATTGGCCATCTTTACGATCTGGACGTGCAACCGAGCCACACTGTGAAAACGATGCTGGGCTCCTGGGACAATGTGATAGCGCTCCTACCTTCTGCTGCTTATGTTGTATGGAGCCTGGGCCTGACCTGCAATACCACCACTGGCCACTGGGGCTCAGTAGTTGGCCTCAATAAGGAGAAGTGTTGCTAAAGTCAATCACGGTTCCCTGCTACCAAAAAGCTCAAAGTAACAGTATCAAGACCATGGTACTGGTCTTTTTATTACATAAACTACACAAATCATTCAGCAGGTGGCATATTGGTCAGAGTACTAGACTTTATAGAACAATCTTGGGTGAAGGGCTCAGTAGGGATCAGGGGCATGGAAGTAACGGTGTTAGGTGTTAAGAGACATTTCTAATGTGTCTTTGATGTCTTTAGCAGGCAGGTATTCAGGTATATAAATGGGTCTCTACTTCTGCCAGGCAGAGGAGTAGTAATGCTATGTACCAACATCTGATCAGGAGATTGTATGTCCTTTTCTGGTTGAGCCATGGAGTAAATGCGTCGGTCCCACCCCCAGCGGACGTCAAAACTGCCCCAACACTGAGACATGCCTAGCAGGGCCGTGCCTCTGAGACCAGGCTAGGGGTGGGGGCCAACATACCCGGCAAGCAAATAGCATCATCGGTGGTGCCCTACCTCGCTGGGATACGGTGGTGACGTCATATGGCGAGCATCCACATGACTGGCCCAGGATCGCGTTTCATCTCACCATAAACATCATAACACGACCCTGAGTTATTTTCTCTTGGCTCCATTTTCATCTTGATACCAGCGCATCATGAGGTAATCCGTGATAAAGTAAACATGAAATGGATCACCTGCAAAGGTCCTACCGCAGCATAGCAGAAATACTTTTGAAATTCATGCATATACTGTTTTCAGGGTTACCACATTTCTGAGCCTGCTAACAATTTCCAACTTAATCAGTCACAACCTATTTTTATTATTTTTTTAATTAAACCCAAATCACTTCTGGTATCTATAGAAACTGGCAGTCAAGTGCAGGGACTGCATTAAGGTTATCAAGGGCTGAACTCGATTTGGGGTATGCACGTTTCCTGCTTGGACAATCAGTGGTGTATTATTCTCAAAGTCAGAAACAATAAAAAATATTTTTTGAGCCGGAACTAATTTTTGTATTTGATTTCTAATTCACATTTTGATTAACTTTATTTTCCCGTGTTCGTTATTCCTGTGTGGCTGCAATGATTCAGCTTAATATTTAAAAATGATTGAATGAGGTTTGAAATGATTTGCTAGACACAGTTAATTGGAAATGTGTCTGTTCTCTCGGAGTCCTGCAGGGGGAACTGTTCAAACAATGAAAAGTATCATTAAATACTTAATATGAGCTATATGCACTTCATCCTCCATATAATACATCTTCCTATCAGTTGAATGGAATTTTCTTGCAATAATATGTTTACTAATTGGCTTTACTATTATTGTTTCAACCTTTGAATCCAGCAGGTGATGATTTTTTATGTGATGACTCCAGCACACGCATAAATCGCAGACGTTCTCAATGTGTTTGCTGCTGCTAGGGCCTATTTGCAGGAAAATTAAAAACCAACTGAACACACCAAGACCCTTGTTTTCGGCAGTGACCATTGGCATTAAGCTCTGTCCTGCCCGGCCCATGTTGCTACATGCTTATCCAATTTATCCCTGTAAATTTCAGTAACGGACCTTTAAATTGTAATTCTAATGCAGAAATCACACAAAGCCATCAAGCCACGAACCACACCCACACATGGGGTCTGAGCTTTTAACACGTTGAAAGGACTAGGCCCTTAATTGAATGTCACTCACAGTGTTACCATCATCTTAAATAACCGTGCTCTTTTTGGCCTAACCCTAACTCTAACAGGTTCCTTCATTTGGACTGTACCACTATATCTTAATGGTAGGTGCCACTTAATTTAGTTTGGACTGTACCACAGTATCTCAGTGGTGGGTACCACTTTATTTAGTTTCACTTTGGGAGTTATACAGAATGTTGGCTTCAAAAAGAATCTTAAATCTTTTTAGCTCTAGCTGTCGTTCAGTCAGAAATGTTGCAGAGGAGGTACATTTAATTAAATCATTTCATAAAGTCTGATCATCGCCCGAGAAATGAGTCTTTTCAGGCATTGCAACCATTGATCAATAATTCAACGGTCTGGTTTGATTTGATTGGGGCAACATCACTGATCTGTCATCTAAATATTTTCAAATTGGCACTCAAGTTAAAAATGGCCACTGTGAAAAATATATCTGTTTTGATGCTACTGTCTTTAATGTTTCAGATCTGCTTGTTTTGGCATTTCCACATCTTTTGTGAGAACTATGTGATTCAATTAAATGAATTGGATAAGCTTTTGTAATCAAAGCATTAACAGCGACTCACATAAACCCAGACAGCTCTCCTTAGGCTTCAGGCTAATTTCTGCTTTTTTGTGGAAAGGGTCCAGGCCATTAAAACCAGGCAGCTATGCACTTCCAGCAAACCCACAGTCCTACTGCGCAGTCACACAAGCTTAGGGTGTTCATATTTTTAAAATCACTGGAGCAGGTCTTGACCAAATGGCCGCTATTATCACAGTATTTCTTGCAGCAGCAACCTGACAACCCACCGATGGGCAGGTGTGCGGATGTGTATGGGGGCTCTTACCCGGGAGATGGTAAGGGGCATGTTGAAGTCCTTGCCCCCCTGAAGGCGGAAGCCCCATGGGGCTGGGCCGGGGAGGGTCACGCTGTAATTGCTCATGTTCTTTCAAAAAAAAAAAAAAAAACCTTGACTCTTCGTAGGTTCGGTTCTCTGATCCAGGTTTCTTTCCGACCCTGATGAGGGGGAGAAAAGAGATGGGGGAATGGAGGAGTCACAGGAAGACGAGACAGGATACCATGGGACACACAGCGAGAGGTACAAGGCGAGAGGGTAAACGGCAGCAACCTCGAAAATGCAGATTAGCTGAGGTTACAGACCAAAAGTAAAAGAAAACAATGCCTTGATACCTCGTGAGCCCAGCCCCCAATCCTCTACATAATCACGCGAAATCAGACAGGTAAGACAGAAATGCATTAAAAGCCAAAAGAAGAGAGATCTTGCCTGATCGCCGGGCTGGAGGGACAGTCTAAGAATAGCCCTCCTGTTCAGAAAGCGATAGCACAGGAGACCTGGGGCTCCTTATATGGCCTGTAAGGGGATATCCAGTATGCCAAGCCTCCATGATTCACATAGCTAATATAGCCTCTTCTTAGGCTAACAGATTTTTCTATTCTAACTCCCCGAGGTACCAGCGAGCCCCTCGTCACACAGAGCCCAGGCAGGCCTGAGAAAACGACCCGGGGGGGTCGCCCAGGTGGTTCCCCCCAGGGCCAGGTGAAGCTCGTTTGGTGCCCTAGGTGAATTTCACCACCAGTGCCCTGCAGTTCAATGCTCATCATGGAAGACAAAGTGAAATGGGCTGACCAATTCGGCATTGGGCCAAATATCACATAGCTGTTCTGTGCCAGCACCACAAAGAGCACAGGTTCTACTTGGAGTGCGAGCGAGTTTGTGCCCCTCAGAAGCTATGTCGCCAAGTGGGCTGATGGACCCTGGGTTTTTTCACCTGAGAGCGCCCTAATGATACCTTTTATTAATTACTGTCTCTGCATGTCTGTGCCAGTGGAAGCAGCGTAAATGGTGAGTGTGAGGCCACGGGAAAGTTGATTCACTCAAGGCGGAATGCCCCCCCCCCATTCAGGGGCAGGAGCACCAGTGCGTCACCTGAGGATCACATTACACTATTGTTACTTACATAACAATCTCGGCGATCAGGTGACACCACATGCATTTACACAGCAGTTACTTAATGCCCACATTACATTATCTAATGTTACGTTAGGTAGTTTCACACAAGAATGAACAGAGTAGGCTTAGTTACTCTGAATCTGTCTGATGAAACATCTTACACAGAGTCAGGAGTGAACAGATGTGTCTAAATAAATCAAGTGTGAGACTGTGACACTGTAACTGTTTTTAATGATTCCAAAGTAATAGTCTACATACCATGAATGAAATAACATTTATGGGTAACAGAGGGGTATAACTCTTAGCTCTTTCAGTCTCGAAAAGCCTCCCAAAAGTTCTGTACTGACCACACCTGTGCAGAACTGTGCCCGGCCCTGCACTTCACTTGGATAAGGATATTCTTTCCCTTACACACACGGTTATGCAAAAAGAAGGTATGTTGGTCTCACACTGCAAGACTGAAGTTCATCTACAAGCAGAACTGAGTGGGTTATACTGAGCAGACCAAAATAAAAATGCATATGAAATACTATGTGACGGATCAGAATGCTTTGCCCCCCCCCCCCACTCTTTCTCTGTTTTGGATCTTAACTTGGTAGGACTGTGAGTATCTATTAAAGAATGAAACAAAAGTATACGATCATGTAATCATGTGATCAGCCATCTGTCACCAAATCCCAGGGTGACGGGGAGGGCCAGCTCAAAAATAAACACACTGGACGTATTTTGATCTTAGAGGATCTGGCATGGCCTCATGACGACACCACCCTCTGCACCCCCAAGAGGCCTTCCTGGGGCTCTTCTCCTAGCGGGACAGCCCGAGGCCGCCTCATGCCACCCCCCCAGAGCAGGTGTGCCCAGGTGTGGCGCCTGACTGTACTTCCTGGTGTAAATGTCTGGATTTTCTTTAATGAAAATTGTTTTTCTGTTTTCTTACAGTGGCCATATACAATGTCATCAGCATCATCATCATCATCATCATCATTATCATCATCATCGTTCTTTTCCCACTGCTTTCCCTGGTGTTGCTTGTGGCTGCTTACCATGTAACATACCAGGTAAATTTATAAAATCATGCTTCATTCTCCATTGTAGTTTAGATATTACAAGACTACTCAACAGTTATGGCTGATTATCAGTGCTGGTGTGAACATGTGAAACCTTCTGGAACAGTCTATGGAAATTCACTCCAGCACTCTTGCGCACACATTGTTGTTCATATGTCAGCTAAACTCAAAGCACTTGCCAAACATTTGATAATGAGACATTCTTTATTCTGAGATTCTGAGCTGCTGCCTTGCCCTCCCCCATCAAATGGTACGTTCCAGCCACACTCCAGTGGCTGGGGTCATAAATACATGGAAATGGGGAGGCATCGAAAATAAAAATGCCAGCACATGCAGCAGGCGAGCTGCCTCCATGCACCCAACACTCAAGTGGAAAATATGCAGGGGTATCTATTGTGTCCCGGCCCCCCCACCTCAATGAGAGAGAGATAAACTGGGATGAGAGGTGACACCACTTATCGACAATCGGCAGGGCAAGGGGCACATCACAGCAGATATAAGATGCATTGATACCAAAACACACAGAGGAGGCTGACTTTCAGGAGCTGTCAGCCTGCTCATTCGTCATCATTTGTGGAGTGCATAGCCAGTTTAAAACATTCACATTTACATTTATCACATACTAAGTCCAAAGTGACGTATAGGCGAGACAGATAGCAAGCATACAGCTGTCGGCTGGGTATAAATGCGGACAGCCTGAGCTTCCAGTGAATGACCAGTAACAAGTGCGAGTCAGTACTGGAGCAGGAGCTAAAGACCAGGCAGCTAAACTGTACTTACACCGACACCACACAGAGAGGACAAATACCTGATTTAGCATTTGCACATCTCAGGAGCTGGAAGTGCAGTTATGTTTAATGGAAGTGGGCAGGTTGTTGGACAGTTGTCACTGCAGACACAGCCTTTTTTTATAGAACTGCCTTCAGGTATAGAGTTTGTGCAGTGAGAGTCAGACATGGCAGGGACCTCGTTTACCAGCGTAACACGTTGGTGCCCTCACAGAGCTGAATCAAAATGACACGGGGCAGGGACAGACAGAGACAGATGGAAGGTTCTGGAGAGATGGCTTGCTGGGAATGGGCGGAGATGTAGAATTTACAGCAGCCCAGTGCTGACTTTATTATTATATACACCAAGCAAGACCTTTCAGTATCATTTCAGAAATAGCCCCATGTTTGCCTGTGTGCATGTATAGCAGCTTTCCACTGTATTGAAATGAACTTTGACCTCTGTCCACTTCCCCTCTGACCTGCACACTGCCATCGCATTTTTCCCTTAAGGCTCCTAAGTAGGGAGCATTAGCAAGAAAAATAAACAGTGTCACTTCTTGGTAATGAGTCAGCATGGAGCTTAAGGGTCTTACAGGGTCTTATGGGTTGATGAGTGTGAGACTCTCTCACAAACGGCTGGTGCTACGGTGGATGTTTGTGCCGCGTGGTTGAGCAGTTGCTCAGCCATGTTGACCATTTCCAGATTAGGCCTGTAACAGAAATTCAGCAAAGCCCCCTTCTTGCGCCCTTCCAACCACACGTCCCAAATGCCGCCCCCCTCAGGAATCAGGGGCCGTGCTGCTTTTCATGCAACCTCAGCTGCTGATTGCTCGGTCGAGGTGATTATTTGAAGCTTAATCTCAGATTTTATCGGACCCTCATAAAAATCTGACCCTTCGGAGACAGGGTCTGTCCCACTTCATGGGGACTTGTTAACCCACTGCTGCCCAGGTGCAGCCAGTTAAAGGTTATTCATAGTGTCTCCTGCAGGGCTGTGATGGTATATGAGTTTTATACTCAGATTCAATTATTCCTAATGGGACTGACCTTAAAATTTATTATTAGTATATAATTAACAGCCAGCTATGCTAACAGAGTAAAGTAGGCGGAATGAGAAGTTTTACAGCGCTGTCAGTATCAGTTGTTAAATTAAAAAATATTTTTAAAAACAGATTATAAGAGATATTACATCAGTTGCTGAGCAGGCGGGATTCACATCATTTCCCAGTGTGCTTTGTATGGATTCTGGCCCAGGTACGTCAGAGCTGCTGTTACTCTCAGCCAATCCCGTGACTGCCAGTCATGGACGTTCAATTTAAATGTAAACAAAATGGAATACAGAAACAGAAACGATTCTACCTCAAAAAAATTCTTAATATTCAGCACATTTACATTACAGATGCTCCTCTACTTGCGAACGAGATACGTTCTGAACGGCTGTTCGCAACTTGACATGTTTGTAAGTCGTTATTCACCATCATTTTAAGGGTATACGCAAGTACTGTACTAAGAAGTAGGATGCTGGGAGTATGCATGCTACGCTGCTGCGCGGCAGGAGTAGCGGCCAGAAGTCATACTAGGCGGAATTGGTGTGCAGAAAAAAAAAATGATGTTGCGGACAGGAAACGGGAGCCCAATGAAAACAATTTGTACTTACAGTCCTCTTCGTTCATATGTCTGAAAATTTGTAAGTTCAAAGTTTGTAAGTAGAGGAGTGTCTGTATACACATTGCGTGTGGCCTTCCCCATCACAAGCATCCTTCATTGATAACCAAATCCTTTATATATTACATTTTAAAGTCACGACAGCAGACTGCATTAAATTGAAAATTCAGTAAATAGCATTAATAAGTACAGCTGCAACTGAGAAAATGTCACTGTATTAAAAAATAATCTTACACTAATAAAAACCACTGTTTTGAAGGGAACAGTACATCCTTAAGGAATGGCAGTGATAAGTGACGACCCATAAATGCTTAGTACAGTGCTGCATAGTAAATCGATGTATCTTTTTGGGGCTTTGGCTGAGATAAGCTGGAGAGCTGGTGGTGCCAAATCCCTCATTCAAACACCGGTGATGGCATAGTGACAGACCACACCGGTAGCCAGGGTAACAATACACCATGATGAAGCATGCCCTCCTTTGGGGATTGACACCTGCTTGCCATTTACACCAAAATGAGTGAAATTTAAAACTTATTTTTAAAATCTTATTACATCAATGCAAAAGCACTGGCTCATCCCAGCTGAGAAGGACAGCACGACTGGTAGTTTGTTGTGATTTTTTTCTGGGATCTGATTGGCCAAAAACTCACCAATAAGAGGTAACCATAAGAATGGGAGAAGCCAATGAAATAGTGTGACTTGTAACTATTCAACTTTATCTTCTTAATTTCTTTGGCAAATATGGAGGCAAATAGAAATGCCGATGGTCAGAGGTGATGCTGATTGGCTGGCCTTGCGGCACCTATGTGTGATTTCTGCACAAAGGAATGCGGGTAACCACTGGGGTCAAGACCCATGAGGGAGGACCCTGAATTGGGCTGGGCAGATCGAGACCTTGGCATGGCCGGGATGCTGTTTACTGAAGTGCCTCTCGGTTTCATGGGATAGTTAATGAACAGCCAAGCTGTTGTTTTATTTATTTGTTTACATAATATTAAATAGCAATTCTTGTAATTTGAGTTTTCGAAAAGCTGCTTATAAGAGCTGAAGACAGGCTATTTCCTATAGCTGTGCTCATGGAGACCCTCCAAACAGCCACCGTTGCTGGGGGCACCGCCTGTCACGCCCCGGGTACCCCTCTGACTTCGGGTCCATGTCTGATAAGAGCAACATCTGCCCACATCGATTTGCACAGGACAACAAAGAAAACTATTTGTCACAATCACGACATGTTAAAAACACAATAAAAGGCAACTAACATGTCTATTTGTCAAAGAGCTGGCTACAGACAAAGCTCTTTAGGTAAGTTGACACTGACCGGGGCAAAGGCAGACTTTACAACTAAGAACATGTCAGACAGTTAGGGCTGCTGTCTCCCCTTATACGCAGAACACTCCAACATGGGTCACAAAACTACTGCATGCCTACACATTTCAGTTAATATACAGAATATATTAACATTACTAAAATAATTCCAGAAGATCACATTTCTAAAGGGACAGCAAAGAATAAAACGCTTCAATTAAATAAAGTTCAAAGATCAAATAATGATCTGCATGTGTTGCCTGATGCTTTAAGTGGGGAAAGTGGACCATTCCAACACCATGTCATTAAGGGGGGAAAGTGGACCATTCCAACACCATGTCATTAAGGGGGGAAAGTGGATCATTCCAACAGTGTCAGCAGCATTGGCAACCATGGGTGTAAAATACAGACAGGACACAAAAATCGCTGTTCAGATGGGGAGGGAGAACATAGGGGTGCTTAAGTTTCCATCATCATAGTTGCCCGAGGTTGAGGGAGGGACATGTATTAAGAGGCCTCTGCAGGAATGAACAGGATGGGCCCCTTTTCAGACCTGTGCTGTTATTTCATAGAAAAAGGTATAGGCCTATACTGTTTACAGCCCTTAAAAACACACACTTTTATGGCAAAAATACATAAATGAACACGACTAGTCAGACAATCAGTGAAAGAGTCACAAAGTTAGATGCTGTTCTTTGGCTAGGTGGGGGTGGCTGGCCCTTGGTGAGGGCCAGACTTGGAGACCTGACCCGGGGAGGGGGTGGCTGGCCCTTGGTGAGGGCTGGATCTGGAGACGGCCAGACCACATGACCCGGGAAGGGCGTGGCTAGACTCTGACGTGACGAAGATGCTGGGGATCCGATCAACGGCTGCCTTAAATCCCGCCCCTTCCTGTACAAAAAAAAAATGAAACCACACTGAACACTAGCTAAAACTAATTTCAAATAAAAACTTAAAATAATATAAAAATAATAAAAACTAATCCAAAAAATAAAAGCTATAATACTGTTTTACGGAAACTGCTCCACACAGATTTTTGTGCCAGGTGATTATTCATTTGAAAACGTTTTGTTGGATTGTTACAAAATCATGGTCTAAATATGCTATATTCTCAGATGATGTTATTTGTACATTTGTCCCTTGTAAAAATTTCTAAATAAATTTATGAAGGGTGTTTGGTTGATTGGGCATAGTTGGTGCATGGGAAACAACACAGAAGTGAACGTGTAATCTAATTAAATCATTTAGCTGCATATTTGTTAATTGGCTATGATTTATAAATTAACATTTATAGTTTGCAATTACACTTGGGGCTTTTGGGCTCATTATAGCGATTAAAATTAGGAAATGTCATTTGGAGAAATGTCAACGTAAGCGCAGCTACAAAAATCTCACTCAATCAGGATTCATAAACACCAAATATAGGCCAGAATCCAATTAGCAGATCATTCATAATCAATTTGGTGTCATCATTCCGGAGTTTGGGAGCTGCTTGAAGTCAAACTGGCATTGATTAGACCTCAAGTGGGGCAGGATTTAGGGCCAATGTGAAGGTCACAGAATGGATGGGGGTCGCACTGTCAAAAACCAATTATCCCCTAGAGCAGCCAGAATATATGTGCATGAGAGCCTGCATTATCATTACAATAGTGGTATATATCTCAGTGCACCCTGGGCATCCTGTACTCTGACCTTCCTAACCAGCCTTGGTTCACCAGTCACTATGTTAGAGCCTGTGAAGGTCCAGAAGCGTCACTTTTTCATGGCGCTGAGAAAGTGCCATGAAAATGAAGAATGACAGTCTGATAATGGCCTCGGCTAGTGAGGCATGCAAAAGTGTGTCTGTCCTCAAGGTGCTCTCTCTGGGGACATGTAATGTCAGCTGTGCGCTAAAAACTCAAAATAATCTGTAATAATCTGCCGGCACACAGCTACCCCTGCAAATCCTCAGATAAATGAAACAATCCAATTCCATCTGGTCGTCCATGAAATGCGACAGTGCTCTCAAGAATGGATAGAAATGCTAAGGCTGAAACAGCTAACGGCACTTTACCAAACACCCCAGAATGATGCTAAAGTACCACTAGTGTGCTATGGCTGACTTACGGACCCCAAATGTTGACCATGTTGATCATGATCTAACAGTAACTTAGGATTTACCTGGACTTTTCCTGATGTGTAACAGGACAGATTCATTTAAAGAAATCAAACTAATAAACGTCAGGTATGTCTCCAAGGGAGCTTAGTGGACAACTCTCTAGACAAACTTGTTTGATCGCTTAGGAAAGATTTAATCACTCAAGTGTCCCTGTGGGAAACTGTTGTGAGAGTCAATCTATATCCAATTACTGAGGAGAAAGATCAGAGTGCATTCCTCCACTGTGGCACAATGACATGATGGAAACTGGTAACCCTGGAAATCTCTCTGGGGGGGGTGGGGGGGGACAGGAGGTTTACAGCTGGGGGGGAGAATCTCTGAGTGCAACTGCTCTGAAGGTAATCCAGCTGTCACAGGGAGTTCTGGGCCAGCAGCAGTGTCACATTGTCCCCAAGGGCTGTCCTTCCATCCAAGCTTCAAACACAGTATAGCAGTAGGCAGGGCTCTAGTCAGGTGACATTGTTCCAGAGATTTCTAAACTTGTTCTAAAGTTTTGGAGTGCCATAAGATGTTTGAAGCGGTACAGAATTAGTTGTTGACAGCATCGTGGGAGGGTCTCCTACCTTCTCAAAAACAGTCGAGTCGTGGCCCTTCTTGGCCTTGATGGAGCTGGAGTAGTAGATAGGGAGCAACTCACTGGTGTTCATCTTGCTCGACACCTGGTGACTGGCGGGCTGCGAGCCCAGGCTGTTCAGGTCGCTTTTGGCATCCATGTCTGTTGGAGCCTGGGACATACCAACACAGGTGACAAGCGAGAGAGCATGGCGTGGAATCAAAGCCATCATTGTCAGATTCCTCACTGTCATCAATCAGCCAGGGCAAGAATCGCTGTCTGAAGAACTGGGTTTGCCCCAGACATATCCACTACCCACCGGAACCATACTGTGCTACTAGTTCTGGCATCATAAACATGATGATGATTACCCTACGAGTATCTACATATAGTGATGACCAAATGAAGCCTCGTGACCTCTTTGCTCTTCGTTGACTTAGGGACATGGTTTGAGCCCTTTTTAGCACAGAGAGCACCACCTAGTGGGGTCAGAAAATACAGCAAATAGCTCATGAAGCTTCATTTGGCTATAACTATCTACAGGGATAAAGCCCCTACATCTTCCTATAAATTTCCAGGATGTTCATAAATTCCACCCCCACTATTCATTTTCTCTGTATCATTTAGTTACTTTTATATGGATTAACTGAGAGCTAGATTTTCTGTTCTTCGGCGCAGGATTTGGCATGATGGAGATGGTTGGCAGTAGTAATGGACAAAATACCGTTTCATGAACCATTTGCTGTATTTTTTTTGGCCCCACTAGATGGTGCTCTGTTCAAAAAAGGGAACAAAGCATGTCCCAAAGCAAACCAAGAGCACCATCTAGTGGGGGCAAAAAATACAGCAAATGGTTCATGAAGTGTCATTTTGTCTATCACGAGTTGGCAGCATGGAAGCAACATCTCTAACGGAAAATGACTAATGTTTCCTTTGCTAAAGAATTCAGAGAACTAATTGAGATGTACAATATTCAACAGACCTACCAAATTACATTACAGTTTTTTCCAATCATTTTCACACTTGTCTCAATACCATGTCCACGTTTTCACAACACTTCACACAGTGGGCTGTACCAATACACACCTGAGCACATCATTTAACCTTTGGTGCAAAACCACCAAAACCACCAAAACCTTTCACAATTCACCCAAAAGTGACTCATGCTGCCATAACAATGACAAATGCTGTCACCCAACAACACTACTGGGGCACTCAATGTTCATTGGGCTAAAAAACACTAACAACTTTCAGCATTGCAAATTGCATATATGAAGTGTGGCTGT
>JAODKC010000045.1:2174031-2184810 GCA_026777985.1 Mormyrops attenuatus | reverse complement strand
GTGTGATGATCATGTGATTTCTGGTACCGTCTCCATGGCGAGTTTGCATAATGTCATGTCCGGACTCGCTTGTGGAGCTCACGTGTTTCCGGCTCTCTAGTGGAGTTCCCCTGGTGGAGGTCTGCAGCCAGACCCTTCTCCATGAAGCAGGATTAAGGGAAAGTCTGACTTATTTCTGCAAGTCTGGCTTATTTAAGTGGGAATTACGTTCCATCAACGTGTCTTAAATGAATCCCTGCTGAGCTACCGTGGTAACTTAGGCAAGTGAACAAGTCTGCTCCGGACCAAGTTAACTGTCTCTCTTAGTTAAGCGTTGTCTCAAAGAACGTCTGACGTGTAGGAACAGATTCCCAAAGATCTTTCCATCGGACGAAATTCCGCGTTCTCACTACTCATGTCGTGTACTAAATATAATAAAGCCTATAAAAAATCACGTCTCAGCATTCTAATTAATTCCAAAATAATTCAAGTAAAAACTTACCCATATTAAAAGGTCAAACATGAAATGCAATGACTGACACTGAAAAAAAAAATCTGTTAAAATAATATGAACAGGAAGATATTTTTATATTTTGTTTAGTCACTGTCTACTTTGAAAGTTTATTAGTAAAATAGCAAAGACGAGATAAGGTTATTTGTGCAGAACTTTTCACACGGATGAAATTGAAAGTATTTTACAGAGATCAAACAATACAGAATAACATTATACAGTAAGAATGACACGTGAACTCAACCCAGAAGGTTCCCCGTTGGCTATGGGGAACGAACCAAGAACTTTCGCGGTGTAAGGCAACAGCACTAGACACAGGTAACATTTATATAACTTACGCATTTAGTCTGTCTGCAATTCATTGCCAAGCCAACTCCCTGGCTGTATTTATGGCCACAGTATTGCCTTTTTTAGCGATTACATCTTTGTATTTTTCATACAGCTCCATCAGCAGTGTTTATTCTGCGGTGGAAAAAAACACTACTCTCGTTTAACACGCTCTCTGACTCATTTGATCGATCTATCATTCATCCATTCATCTGGGCTTCTTAAATATCTCGGGTGTGCGCACTAAGTGAGGCTATGCAAGTCTGTCTTGTATGAGCCTTGATTAATTAAAGCTGAACTGCATTAGTGGAACATTATAAGTTTAGAGATGGCGCTAGTTTGAGTCTGACTTTTTTGGGAAAGTCTGACTTTCTTTAGCTACTTTCATGGAATACCCCCCAGGACTTCCTGGAAGAAGAGATATTGTATCTCAATGGAACCTTCCTCGTAAAATAAAGGATAAATAAAAAATGTTGGAGGGGTTCGACTTACATGATGGGTGCGTTCTATTTCAACTGTTTTGACATCAAACATAAATTTTGTGAATAAATACTGCAAAAAAATCAAGTAATTGTCTCCCTAATAAATAGAATGCTGTGTTTTGTTGTTCTTTCTAGTAGAACTTTGAGTGTTTTTCTATCCTTTATTTATAGGCGTATAATACATAAATTATATATATATATTTTATTAGTAGTGTTTTTTGTTCAAAATATATGCCTCATTGTGCACAGCATTACTCTGGAACACTTTAGCACACAATGGCCGACCGGATCGACTTCTCTAGATTCCAAAGGCATGCGATTCACGTCTATCCAAAGTTACAAGCCTGAGATTAACAGGAGCGAAAATCGAGGCATTTTGCGTTTGTCGGGTTCTAAGGGTTAAACCAGGCCCCCTTCACCGAGATCCGCCTCCTCGGGCCCCTACCTGTACTTGGGGTGCGTGATGGCGTAGATGATGGGATTGTGGATGGCTGAAGCTTTGGCGATGACAGCGGGCACCGAGTTCATGTACGGTGTCAGCATGTCGGCATACCTGCGGGGGGAGAGAGGGCGGCTCGCCTCACATGCTGTTATTTATTACCAGTGGTGGAAGTTTCAGGTCCAGAAAGTAAAAATCCTAACCAGGATTTTGTTTCAACCAACCAGTTGAGTATAAAGAGTCCCAGTCATATAGTACTCAACAGGTTGGTTGAAACAAAATCTTGGCCTGGATTTTTACTTTCTGGACCTGAAACTTCCACCTCTGTTTATTACACCCAGAAAAGCTAACTTCATGCAATCCATGGTGCCACTCAGGCCCATCAACCTACTAGGCGGCCACCCAGAGCACCCTCTTCTGGGGGGAGACAATGACTCAGCATATTGCCACCCCTCCACAACCGTCCGCGGTGGGGGGGCTGAAGCTTCCCCAGGACTCCACATGGGCTTGGACCGGCGCTGGCTACACTACCAAAATCCATTACAATCCTGCTGCGCTAACACTAGCTATCAGTATGCCATCTATCCCAGTCAACAGTCAACATCCAGCCTCCTAATACATGGTCTGGCTCTTAGGGGATACTGATCACACTTTGCTGATCAAATGAACAGTGTTACTGTGAAATTAATGAGATTATTTTTTTTTTTGTGTAATATGTCCAGAACGCTTTTGATTGCCAGTCACAAGGAATTTGATTTGGTGCAGATGGTAGCATGAGATGCAAAATTAAATACAGTTAAACATCCAATCAAAACAAAAGTACAAAAAACAAGAAATAGAATGAAAATCAAAACAGAGTTAGAAATTGAAATAAAAATGTGCCAATAATAAAGAAACATGGGGAGGTATAAATAACAGCTGCAGAGTGAGGGTGATGCAGCATTAGCTGTGAATGTGAGCATGTCAGTGCAGTGCAGCCTGATCCCCGTGACGCACAGCCTCACCCTGCAAATGCTGTTAAGGCCACGCAGGAGTACGGAGACCAGGAGATGACGTAGAGCAGGATGAGGATGAGCGCAATCTTGGCCATCTTCCAGTCGCTCTTCATGCGCTGGAACTTCTTCACAGAATCTTTCTTGCTCTCCTTGTTGATTTCGTTCACAGCCCTGTGAGAACCACACGCAGACATGCACACACAGACACACGCAGACGTGCAGACATGCAGACATACACACATGCACACCCAAACACACACACACACCAAACAAAGTTTTCATATTTATATTGATGTGAAACAAGTACAGAAACACGTCGTGTAGCAGTGGACAGGGCTGCATATATAACAGTATTTAGCTTCATCAAACGCACATTTGCTGAGCTCAGAGATTCCGTCCATGTCACAAGATGAAACCCTGGACAATTGTGACGGTTTTCTGAGGCCATTTTTTACACAACGCAATGCAAGAGGCAAACTGGTAGTTAAGTTAACCACACCGGGGGTTGCCAATCGATCTTCTGTCCAGCTGAGAGCTCGTCCTCGGTGCATCTCTCAGCCTGGGGGCCGCAGGCTGACACATCACGGTTCGGTGGACAGACACAATGCGCTAGAATGCTTTATGCTTTGGTCTGACCTTGCCTCATGATCATGTAGCTAATAATACAGAGTCAGGGTGACAGGGAACATGTGCAGTGAAAATAATCGACTATAAATCACCTCAGTCACTCGTGTTTGATATATATGTGTGAAAGCAGACAGAGCTGCTCCATCAGCCAGTGGTTGGTTGCATTTATTCCTTCTGTGATGCTGCACAGAGAATTCACAGGGATCAATGAAGTTCTATCCTATCTCATGTGATCTCATCTCATCTGATGTACCCGATGGGCGGTTTTTAAACATCACTGTGATTCACGTACTTGTTTGTCTCCCGGATGGAGCGGAAGATGAAGGCGTAGCAGTACATGATGATGAAGAGTGGGATGAAGAAGACAAAGATGAAGAGCAGCATGGTGTAGGCCCGCACCGCGGGGGTGAAGGTCATGTAATCCCAGGTGCAGGAGGTCAGCAGGCCCTCTGGGACGTAGGCACCTGATGGGGGAGGGCAGGGTGGGAGAGTGTGACATTGTTGTGGGTTTGGCCACACTTGTGTTGTACCTCCTGTTGATCCCCCGAGCCAGGCACACTCACTCCAGCCGAAAAATGGAGGTAGACTCCAGCTCAGGGAGTATCCCCAGGTGGCGGTGAGGATGACGAGCGCGCGGCGGTGAGACAGCACCCCGATGGAGGCCAGTGGACGCGTGATCACGACGTAGCGGTCCACGGCGATCACCGTGAGCGTGATCATGGAGCAGATCCCAAACAGGGCCCCGCAGAAGGCGTAGAGCTCACACGCTGCCAGGGAAACAGGCCGCAGGCTCAGATCACACGGGAAGTAATGCTGTGATACCTTACATCGCGAATGCCGGCACTGAAATGCGGTAATGCTATGATACCTTATATCGTGAATGCCAGCACTGAAATGCAGTAATCCACTTATGCAGGCCTCCCTGTAGAGTTCAAACTATGGGATTCGTTAAATGTACAAATGAGCAGGAATAATAGCTGCTCTTAAAAAGAGATAAAATAAGATGAACTTCATTGACGCCAGGGGGAAATCCTGTTGCATACAGCAGCAAAGTGCATAGACTGTAGACGAACAAAACATGTAGTGCGAAACAAGACAAAGTGCAAAGTCAGTGCGCATGCCAATCCTTACCCTTCTCCCCGAAGATCCACCTCTTATGCATGCTGGTGATGAAGAAGATGGGCGTTTGGGTGATGCACATGAGGAAGTCTGCGACTGCCAGGTTGATGATGAACATGTTGGCTGGTGTCCTGAGACTCCTGCTCCTGTAGATGCATGCAGAAAGAGCCAAAGTCATGCAGAAACAGTGTCACTGACACAGTGTCCCAATAGGTTACTATCTCCTTCAAAAAAGTGAAATCCTTCCATTAATGTATCTGAAATACCTCCATTAATGTATACCCCCTTGTCCTGTTTAGGGTCGGGGGGTCCACAGTCTGTTCCAGAAGGTACCGCTGCAAGGCATTAAATAACGCAGGATGCAATGCCAACCCGTCACACACACACACACATACACACACACACACACACACACACACACACACACACACACGCACATGATTTGGCAACTCCAATTCATTTTAGTATGTTTTTTGACTGTGGGGGGAAGCCAGAGTACCTGGAAAAAACCCCATGACAACACGGGAAGAACATGTAAACTCCACACACATGGAGGCATGGTGAACATTAATAAAGGAGCTAATTAAGCGAGGCAGTCTGAGATAGCCGTGGCTTCACAAGCACAATGTTGGCCTTTTGGCATTACAACCAGCCAACAGGAGATCCTCTGCCCTCGGACAGCTTGTAGAGCAAAAATAAAACTAGCAAAAATAAAACTGGCCACGCCAATTAACAACAGGGAGAGGGCAAATCCAGATTCACAACTGGGTCCCTGGAGAAATGGTGGATTATGTGACAGGAGGGAGAAACGTCCCCTTCTGGTATTTAAAGCCCTTTGTCATTCTGGGAAAAATATAGTGACTGGTAAGAGTGGGCTGTGGAACAGCGAGCCCAGCGTACCTGCAGAAGGCGTACATGACCAAGAAATTCCCCACCATTCCGGTGATCCCCACAGCCAGGATAACTGATCCAATGGTGTAGTGAGCGTGGTCCGGCACATCCACCGTGGGGTAAGGGTAACGGGCCCGGGGCACTGACGCGGCCTGCAAGCACGTCAAAGCACTGTGCATGAACAAAAAGCAGCAGAGCCTCAGAATCTGCAGTCAGATACCCTTCAATGAACGCTGTGTACGGCGTAAATAATGAATCTGTGACTCATCCCAAACACGAGGCTATACTTCCCCAAAGTCATCATGTGAGGATGATGGGTTTTGTGAAGACTGGAAGTCAAAATGATAAAGAAAGATCACATTGAACTGAACTGTATCCTTTACTGCCATTGTACCATTACAACCAAACTGAGTATGCAACTCCCAAATAGAGTCCAACGCAAATGCAGAATAAAAAAACAAAAAATACAAATGCAAAATGCATTAATGGGCTCGGCTGCCTCAGCGCCCGGGAGGACCTCATTGACCCCCACGGGCTCGGCTGCCTCTGCGCCTGGGAAGACCTCATTAACCCCCATGGGCTCAGCTGCCTCAGCACCCGGGAGGACCTCATTGACCCCCACGGGCTCGGCTGCCTCTGCGCCCAGGAGGACCTCATTGACCCCAATGGGCTCGGCTGCCTCAGCGGACCGTTGCCCCCCGACTCCTGTACCAGTAATTGGATGCATATTTGACTGTTTTCACCAGCTCCGGATGCCCTGAATGCTCTTCATAGATGGGGGAGGGCAATCTCCTAGTGTAGCTCCCACTGTTGTCTGCTTGATCTTGATTGGAACCTTCCGGGAACCAGCCCATTCTGCAGTACACTGCCTCTGAGTCCGGTTCCCTCACTCAACATCAGTCCGACTTCCCCATGACTTCCCCCAAATCCCAGCACTGGCACAGTGTCACCATTAGACTGTTAACTCCCAGTTGTTCCGGGGACTGGCTGACCCAGTAAATCGATTCCCATCACATTTCATGGCAACACCTGGGATGGTCTTGTGACTGAAACACGGAACACTGAACACACAAACACCTCATGAACACATGAACCGTTTTTGCACCCGATATCCCAGTCTGACCTTAGTGTGTGTAACGCCACCTCACTGTGTTGACGGACGGTGGCTGTCAGCTTTAATAAACACACTCACTCACGCATGCAGTCAACCACAGCCATGGTGGCTTGATTTGATCTGCATTGCAAACTCACTGAGCCTAGTGGGTGAGATGGATCTCTCTGGTGACAAACCTTCACTTCATCAATCATACGAGATGGAGGTTCTTAAACCAAGGACCACCAAATGAAAATGACTGGGACCCCCAATCGCTGATGTATGATTTAATGAATAACCAAGAACCAAGGAGCAAGGGACTATAATTGTGTGTAAGGAGAGCATGATGGGATATGGGAAAATAAGCATTCCAATATACCTGTACTCATACTTGTACAAAATTGATTATTTGATTGTATGGCAAATAAAAGCATCATAAAAAAATCATTTAGCAGTATATAAGCACAAGTGGACAGGCAACCCAGAGAGATGCTACATCTACGTGTGTGGGTCACTGTACCTGATCTGTGTGTGCATGACAGCACCCCTTCCACATGGGAAATGAGGTCCTTTCCCAATTCCTGAATTATGAATAAGAAGAATGTTTTTTTTCTGAAAGTTACTTCAGTGTCATTCATTATTCATCAACAATTGATTGTTACAGTGGAGCTACTTTATATCTGCCTCACACACTGAACAAACAGCTGTTCTTTGTACAGCTTGAACAAAACAGAGCAAACTGCCCGTGCATTAATAATGATTTGTAAAATACATATTCACAGCCTGGGGTCTTCTCTTCTTTTTTGCATAAATTTTTTAAAGCACATGAAATAGAGACGCTTTCATCCAACAGCTGCTCTTCCACAGCAGAATTTCTTTCTCCGAAAAATAAGATGATTGAGGAAGATAATCATTTTGCTCTCAGCTTCTGCAATTTAGACCAAATTCACACTGCAAGGGAAACAAAATGAGACTTTTTCAGTGCTTCTTCTAAAGCAGCCATGAATCCATAGGCATCAATATGGAGTTGGTCCTCGCGTTGCAACTATAACAGCTGCCACTCTTCTGGGGAGGCTTTACACAAGATTTTGGAATGTATCTGTGGGAATTTTTGCCCATTCATACAGAACAGCATTTGTGAGGTTGGGCACTGATGTTGGATGTGAAGGCCTGGCTCACAATCTCTATTCTAGTTCATCCCAAAGGTATTTGATGGGGTTGAGGTCAGGGCTCTGTGCAGACCAGTCAAGCTCTTCCACACCAAACTCACCCAACCATGTCTTTATGGACCTTTCTTTGTGCACTGGCCACAGTCATTTTGGAACAGAAAAGGGCCTTCCCCAAACTGTTCCTACAAAGCTACAAGCATAGAATTGTCCAAAATGTCTTGGTATGTTGAAGCATTAAGAGTTCCCTTCACTGGAACTAAGAGGCCTAGCCCAACCCCTGATAAACAACCACATATCATTAGCCCTTATGCACCAAATTTTACAGTTGGCACAATGCAGGCAGGCAGGTAACTTTCTCCTGGCAACTGCCAAACCCAGACTCATCCATCAGACTGCTAGACAGAGGAGCGTGTTTCCACTGATCCAAAGACCAGTGGCAGTGTGCTTTACACCATTCCCTGCTTGGCATTGTGCTTGGTGTGAGGCTTGCTTGCAGCTACTTTTCCATGGAAGCCCATTCCATGAAGCTCCAGATGCAGTTTTTTGTGCTGGGGTTAATGCCAGAGGAAGTTTGGAACTCTGCAGTTATTGAGTCAAAAGAATTCAACCTGAATTCAATGATTAAGAGGTGTGTCTCGGTACTTTTGTTCATATAGTGTAGATAGACACAGGCAGGCAAAGACAGACAGACAGACAAACAGAGAGACAGAGAGAGAAAAACAGTCGGACAGAGACTAACACAGGCAAAGACAGTCAGACAGAGACAGTCGGACAGAGACTAACACAGGCAAAGACAGTCAGACAGAGACGGACGGACAGACAGACCCCTCCATGTTCTTCAGCAGGAATGTGAAAGCCCAGAGGATGTGTGTCCCAGCCTTTATCTTCCATATGGGTAGCATGGACCTGGCCATTAACTGCCAGACAGATACAAGCAATCCTGTGAGTCAGTGCCCTTCACTGAGTAAGCTATGAGTAAAGGGAGACCCGCACCCCACTGACACACTGTCAGGGTAACAGGCTGACCAACGTCTTCAGGGCAGTGACACTGAACCCGAGTCACCTGCCTGCCAACAGCTATCCTTTAAAACAACTTGCATCCTTACCTCTCAAATTATTGCAGTTTTTTCCCCCATGGGTTAATTTATAGCTGAATGTCTACTGTGATACTTCAGACTATCTTTGTTTCAGACCGAGGCTACTATCAAAGTTCAAACAGAGGCGGAGACAATGAGCAGAGATTTAAGAGATTGTAATCACGGAGTGTTTGGGTCTGTCACTACAATGAGAACATTGCCCCCTACTGTCTGCACAGTACCATTACACCCCAAATTGAGCATAATCTCTTTTCATTAAAATCAATACATTATACTTTATTTTAAACTATCACTTTGCCGAATGGTGATGATTATTATTATTATTATTATTATTATAAGTTATTACATAGAAGATCGCGTATAAGGTGATGGAAATGCAAATACGTTAAAATCAAGTTAGCATATTTTTATTCATCCTAAAAAGTCTTCCATGTCCTGTGTTCTGACGAGTTCAGCTACCTATCGAGACGTGCTATCGAGCCTTTCTGCGCATGTGCAGTCTTGGGATTTGGGTTAGGGTTTTAGGGTTTTTTGGGGGGTTAGGGTTGGGGTTTTAGGGGTTTCTGGGGGGTTAGGGTTAGGGTTAGGGCTATCGATTAGCACAACGGTAGCCTAACTCGACAAAGTAGCTCAACTCGACAGAACACCGGCACTCCTGATGAGGACAGTAATCAAATATCAGTGACGACTAATGCCCTCAGTCACTGTAACCAATATTAAAATACCAAAAATAACATTATAATAGGCCTACACGGTCGAGTTTAAGTTTTAATTTTTGTTCATCAGTAAAATTGTACAGTTTGGTGAGCTGCGCTACATAACCTACCTGTTGGCATATAATTACACATCAGGAAAAAGCACTGTGATATAAGCGGTATATTTACTTAAGGGCTCTCTCTCGATACGCTATCCCCGGTCAATCTGTTTCATGCTCAATGAAATGTTATTCCTGTTTAGACAAACTGATTAACTTCTTCCAAAATTAAGCACTCATCTAAACAAAGTAAACATTAATTTAAGATATCTTAGGTGCACGTTGCAGCGTAATCATAAATGAGATGATCCCTGTACACGTGCATCAAGAATTCCTTGATTCAAAAATACCGAGAACACACAACGACACGAAATTAGATGCATTAAATATAAACGATGCGAGGTTATATAATGTAGACGCATAAAAATACGGGCTTGTTCCTCCGATGTCGGTGGGACACAGATGAAATTGTGATTATTGTGTGTGAAATTGTACAGATGTTGAGTGTAGCATCTGCATCAAAGTTAGCTGAAGGCATCCTGAAAGCGAGACGTTGGAGCTGAGCGCATCTTTTCGGTAATTTTTAAAACTAATTTTCATCCAGAATAACCATGACGTTGGTGGCGGAAATGTTTAATTGTCAATGAACAGCCAGTGCTGCTGTACACAGTCTTTTCAGCAACTTGCCGATCGTTTTTACAGCCGGAACGGATTACTGGTTATAATCTGAAATGCAAATCAACATTAATATTGACAACACGTTTGCTTTGCAAAATAGAAAATCCAGTAAGTCAAAGTATGGAAAAATATTACAATGTATTTCAATGCACGGTACTGGAAACCAATATACATCACATACATTACAGTCGTATATGTTAGCCTATCAGTTTTATGATTTCAATAATTTATTTAGAACGATGAACAGAAAATATATGTAGCACTCGTTTAGAAAACGTGGCATGTCGCGTCTTTCTGTAGCGCCAGCGAACACCTACCTTTACGTGTAGAAACCGCAGACATCACCGCGGCTCTGCGAATCCAGGCGGGCACTCACGCAACGGGGGGCGGGCTAGGTTTTCCACCACGATAGTAACCACACCAGTTCAAACTTTGAACTGCTGAGGTACAATGTCTTAAACCCATCCTCAGTACTGCCCATCAGCAGTATCCCGTAAGCACAAATAACCTGACAATTCTGACACAACCTCTAACACCCCCCCCCCCCCGGGCCCGCGGCCAAGCGCCCCGAGGGGGCCGCGGGGCGGGGGGCCGCAGGGCGGGAGGGGGGGAGCGCCG
>JAODKC010000045.1:2148870-2162542 GCA_026777985.1 Mormyrops attenuatus | reverse complement strand
TTTTTCTTTTATTCATATAATGAAAAAGCAACAAAATGACTTCTTTTTTGATTTTCATTTTACTTCTGGAAATAGAACAACGAATGATCGCAAAAGCACACGGACCCACCACGCAGGGATTAAACCTTTCTGGACTTCAAGCTGAGGTCATTGAAAATTCAATAAGTTAATGGTTTCCATAATCGCAAATTTAGGTCGATTAAAGAACAGAACATATTATTTTCAATATTGTGGATAATTTAACGTGTTTTAGATTCCAGGGCCACATTATCAGACTCTGACCAAGCATGGAAAAGCTCACCAATGCACGCTAAACCCATTAAGGCAGGTGGATTCTGTGAGACACTGACAGGCAGCCAGTTTGGGGTCAGCTCTCCCCAAATATGCAAATTTCCCTCTAAAAACAACAGATTATTTTGTGTGGCTTGTGCACTGTCACAATTTCGCCTAGACATACTGTACAGTGACAGCGGATTTAATTCACATCATGGAACCTTTGAGTGAAGTTTTAGGATGGCAGCATAACACAGTGAGATCAGCTTAAGCTGATTCACACCCTGGCAGCTACAGTAATGAGTAACAGGTGAAAGGTTACCCATGCTTGTGACTTGCCTCTTTAAGCAAATGAGTCACCAGCAAAGCCTAACCAGTGAAGTCCCTGATTAAACTGGGAATAAATCTACTAATCCTTCTATGGACTAGAATTGTGGATTAAGCTGTCATTTTAGTCTTTTTTTCTGCACATTTGAAAAATGAAAAACTGAAAACTCCTTCAAATAATTTAATAAATTTTATGAATTGGAAATATGGCTGGCTCTAGCTATAGACGGAGTAGGCAGCTATCTGGGGGCACTGAATTACCTGCATTGAGGGGGAAGTGAAATGGCCATGTTTCTTTGTTAGGTGGGGCCTCTTTCCCTGCACTGTACCAATCTGTACCTTTCAGGGTACAATTACTTGTCAACAGGCCTGTGCCCTCAAGGGTCTGGCAGTTACAGCCTAGCTACCTTTTCAGCAGTGGTGGGCAGGGTTCCGCTAATCCGCTAACCACTAATTAGTGAAGCTAACATTTTCGTTAGCGGATTAGCCCTCCCACTAACTTTGACAACTGTTAGTGGACCACTTAGTTTCGACTAACTCTAAATCAGCTAACATTTTTTTGCAGGTAAAGTGCAGAAAGTTTAACAGTCTAAAACCTAAACTAAGCAAAATAAAAGTATAGCTGATAGTTGTAAAAGTATAGCTAGTTTTACTTATAGTAAAAGTATAGCTGATAGCTGACCAAGTGTAAATGGAAGAGCCCTGTGACGGGTTGACACCCCATCTTGGGCTGCTTCCTGCCTTGCACCCAGAGCCTTTGGGATACGCTCCAGACCCCCCTGCTACCTCGAATAGGATAGTTAGAGAAGATGGATGGATGAATTTTTTATATGCCACAGCAAGTAATGGAATAAACTATCCGTATAGTCAAAACAGGCCTATAGGGTTAGATTACCAGTTTCTAGGATATCGTCAGTAATCTTGCCAGCCTCACACACTCAGCCATACTTACATTCACATCCTTACAGTGGATTTGTTGTTTAGATTCTGCCCAATATCCTTAAATGCAGAAGCTGAGCAGTATGGCTCAGATGCAGTCACTAAAAAGCATGATGCCTTTAGCCACGTATCACCTGCTGCTGGGTGTAATGAGCAGGCGTCCTGCATGCTGGCCACCGGACATGGCAGGGGCGAAGTCCCTAAGTCAGGCAGGTAATGGGCCCCCCCATTGGTCCTCATGCACATTCCACTTAAATAACTATGGGGGGGGGGGGGGAGAAACCACACATATCTTTTACATCTCCATCAATTAACTGTCTTCATTTTGCATTATGACGAAGTGTACAACATTTCAAGGCTAACCATTCCAAATTGGACAATCTGTTTTGTCCCAGGTGAGCCGGTGAGCACTCAGCTAGCAGAGAATTTCTTGGTCTGTAGCTCCACAGGTTTGGAAACGAGAACAGGTTTTGGTTACGAGTGCCTGTAACGAGAAGGGTGCTGGTTTAAATCCCATGGTGATTTCATGACAAGCAAGACACTTAATTCCTAGTTCCTCCAGGGACTGTCTGGACTTGTTTTCTCAAAAATATGTCACTTTTAGTTAAATTTTGTTGCAAAGCCACATACTTTTAATCATCAGTACTATTACTATTATTGACGCATATATTTGAACAGACCAGGCTTTGGTGAATTCTGGTTTTCTGGTCTTTGGTATCTTGTTAAAAACAGAATCATTAGCAACACCTGATTGTTTTAAAGATGCTTGTATATCCATCCAAGTCTGAAAACGCAGGCTTGATCGAGAATGTTCCTCAACAGCAGACTGATGGTAGGATACATGCTTACACTGACACCTAGTGGATCCCACAGGATGCTGCTTTTCTCAGACCTTCCCTCTTGCATTAAGGTCACTGGTACAGACAGAATACACTCGATTTAACTGACCCCAATGTAATGGATTTTGGATTCAATTGACAAAGAGCTAAGGCACTAACCATCAGTCATGCTAGGAAAGTCGTACATGTATCATACTCACATTATTCAATCCATAACTACGTTTGTGTTGTGCTGTGTTATTTTCTAGATTTTGTAAACAAATACACCCCGGACAAATGGAGGAAAAGAAAAGAGACAAACTTCGGTGCAAATTTAGCCCCCCCGTAGGCAGCACCTTTTGAGCCAGACAAGACACAACCCCTCTGAAGAGCTGAGATTCATTGGCAAGGATGTAGTATCTGTACCGTCTGCACACAGGGACCCCCCAGCACACAGGAATGCCCCCGCTATATTCCTGCAGATAGTGCTGGGGCAAATTTCCATGTGAGTTCATATAGACAAATTGTCATTCGTTGGCTGATAAACTTTCCCTATAGCTGATGTAGCGCAATATGCGGCTTAGGAGGTTAGTTACCGCTGCTGTCACCACTGATGCCCTCAACCCCCACTGCTCCAGGGACTGACTGACCCTGCTTTGTCCAAATAAAAGCTCTATGCTACTGTAGATAAGTATCTAACAAACAAATATGTAAATATTTTACAGCCCTTTGTATTTAAGTCATCTGGAAATAATGGACATTGTAAAATCACATTATTGTTGTTATCGGAGCTTATGGTTCATTTGTCCATAAGACAATTGAACCCGGTTACAGGCTCATGACATAACATGCAGCAATTCCTCGGTCCTGGCAGCTACTGAGGGAGATCCAGAAGCCGGAATATTGCACACTCACGTTGTCCTCCACCTTGCAGCCTTTTACTGCTTGGTGCAGGACCCGCAACAGAATCGCTCGCTAGCTGCAGACAGGACAGCACAAAGCAATGTCGGAAAGGTGCCGAGTGAAACAAGTGCGGAATCATGAAAGGACTCCTGGGAATTGTGGTTGAAGCACACTCCTGCTGGAGCGCTTTGTAGTAACTTTATTGCAAAAATACAAGTTCCTTCTGCCAGCACAACATTTACAAACTGGGTTAAAGTGGAAATCCCTCAAAGCCCACTTACATTGTCAAGAAATCCATCGTTACACACTGGTCTCATATTTTAAAGGCCGATTGCTGCATACAGACATATGTACACAGTTTCGGAGTTGCAATTTTTCAATGTTTGTTATGTTTTAAAAAAAATAATCATAAATCTGAATAATGTCATAAATTCATACATTTCCTTTATGATACTTAGGGCACTGCTTGAAATCTCTTAACCTGTTGTGAGTTACAAAAATAAAGTGGAAAATGCAGGTAAAATCTCTCTCTTTGGTTCCATTGTAAAAGTTGGTTTCCAATCCGTTTTCTTGCACTTCAGACAATTAACATCCATAGTGGGAAACTAAGCTGGACTTTTTGTTTCAAATTATTTTCTTTTTTTGTCAAATCCAAATATAAAACATTGTAAAATGAGCATTGAACAAACCCATAAACAATCCCGACCTCCTTGTCGGCTCTCTTTCAGAGGTCACAAATGTAAACCATGCCAATCTCTTTGCTTCACTTGTTAGCTATAACAGGAACATAACTCTTAATGACGTTGATGAAAATGACCTGGCCTGTATCTGAGATTAGACAGTTGGATCAATAGCAGAGCTCGTTTGGTGCTTTGTAGGGCTTAAACCTTGGTTCTGTGATTTTTTTAACAGATAGCCTCTGCATGGCCATAACTCTTAGACTATTTTAAACCTTTCAATCATAAAATATAATTCAGGATTAATTCCCAGTCCTCTGCAATCATTGCTTGTGAAATACTGTATCTCAAAACATGCTAATACTGTCAATTCATCTCATTAAATTGATTGCTCTGTACAAAGATGATCATTTCCTGAAGCCTCTTGTTACAGGATGGAGTGTTTACCAATGACTTAAGTAATAACATTTTTATTACTTATTAAGCAATAGTATAAAGTCCTATTAGTAAAAATCAGAAAAGTAAATAGGTTTTATTGTGGCGTTCTACAATCTTTCTCCTGTAGGTCACAACAAATATGTGTTGTTCTCCAGCACGTTCTTATTCTATCCCTGGAGATGATTTCCGAGGTGTTTTTCATGTGTTAGAGGAAACAATCCCCATAACCAGATGGTAAGCATGTCCGGCCATGTGGCAGCGAGCGCTCTGTGGTCCGTTGCACATTAGCTACGCAGGAGCACCTGCAGCTCATTGTCACCCTTATTGGAAAAAAGCATAAGTATTATGCGAGGAACTTGTCAGTTACGTGAGTATTGTCAGGGTCACGCCATTGATTTTTCTATATAGTAGGAGAGGTTTCTGTTTGTGCAACCATTCCTGTAAGTTTACCTACTGGATCCGGTTAATCTAACACCCCCCTCCCCCCCAGAATGGGCTGCGTAACGATAAACTAAAGTATTTAATTTACTTGCCCAAATGTTATAATAGCAAACGCGACCGATTTTAGTATGTATTTTCAGCACCCGCTCAATAACAGTTCACTCTACTGTAAGTGAATTAAGCCATATATATTTCGAGTTTTTAGAGCTATATTATTTTCCAAGGGCACACCCACACTTATTAGGCATATATAGTTTGTGAAAACTCAAGAGTGGAAAATACTGGAAAAATATGCTTTTTGTTCACTATACAGTAGCACGTCGATGCTCTTCTGTCCGAATACTGCTAAAAGGCTCATGGCTCCAATGGACCAAACCTTGTGGCTTCCCTGCTGCAAACAGCGTCCCGATTCGGCTCCCGAGGGGCGAGTGCCTGTCACACAGGCGGGTCATTAGCTTCTGCTGTGGTTTGTCAGCCATGAATTACACAGAGTGTAAGAAAGTCTGCGGTACCAAACAAACCAAGCCCTTCCAGCAAGACTCTGGGAGACCGCAGGTTTGCTAAAGTATGGAGGCTTACATCCGTAAGGGAGCCAGAGCTGAATGGCTGTAGTGGGGAAACAGCGGTACCACTCACAAATGAGTCTAACAAAGCTCATGAAGTTCAGGTTAGACCGAGGGTAGGGAATTCCCAGGCATTATGGGCACTGAGGGCCGGCTGCTGTCATTCCCACCAAGACATTAATCGATTAGCCTTGGTTGAACTTTCCCCATATTAACGGTATTATTTGTATCGGATAAAACTTAAGCCGTTAGTTCACGATATAAATAACGTGCTTGATGTTAAACCTAAGCAGACAAAGGTTTAAGTTTCACTTTTTCACGATGAGATAGATCTATCCACTACCAGGAATTCGACTTTACAAGGTGATACTGAGAACAATGAAGGAATCTTCAGATACACGCTGGGTTTCACTTCCTTCAAAAAAACAACTGCAGCTAATTAATGAACAACTCATGGGGTAAAAATCAGCACAGCCTACTGCCCATGATGCCGATGTTTCCCCGCCCTCGACACAGATGACGAGAGCAGCTTTATCAAAACGACCGACCCTAGATGATGACCTGACCGCCTAAGCATTTGAAGCGGAATGTCAGATACATTACAGTACATACTGCCCTAATATCAAATGCATTATTACTAAATAGATTATACCATTTTCATATCAAATGTAAGGTGCAGTCATTTTAGTTTGAAACATAATTGAACATTTCGAATATCACTGATCACATATAAGTTATTTTCCTTGAATTAAAAAAAATATTTTTTTAATTTGATAGATACCTATAAAAATTCCTTGAGACTGCTTTTTGCTTTTGTGACATAAAAAATGTCAATTCGCAACAACCTACAGACTTTCCTAATTTAAACAACAGACACTGAGATTTTAATCTTCAAAATAGCATATCTAATTATTGTTTTTGTTTCTGAGCATACAATTTTATCCAAACAACGTACATATCTTACAATTTATTTTACAGGTTACCCATTTTTAAAGAAGGATATTTTAACTTAAATAATTCATGATTCTTGTTTATTATTTTGTTCAAGAGTCCAACAGAGACTCTTCTCCTGGGCTTTAAACCTGCGACAATTTGGGTGTAAGTCCAGGTCCTGCTACACTAAAGTGTCTGCTGGCTCATTTTTTCCTGTCGCTCTCAATTTTCCGTTGAACTAGTAAAGGAAAGGAAAAATGGACCACACTCAACCTTTAATGGTGGGAGAGAACCGCTACAGTCTCTTAAGAAAAACACGTAAAACTGGTTAAAATTTAGAAAAGAAAAATGACATGGATAGGCTACTGTTTTGGCTCTGCTGGGTGGAGCTGATGTTTTCTGCTGGAACATTTCGGCTCTTAAGCTGCTCACTGTGGATGCTCAGCTGCTGGGAGGCGAACATCTGTAGTGCTTGGCTCTTGGACAAGAGGCATGCCCCGCATGATTCTATGCTAACCAGAGTAACCAGGGGCAGTGCGACACCATACAAGTCGCCCTACGGTCGAGGAGCGAATCAGGAGGCCGCCGCGGTCTCCTGTAAGCATCCATGGCCTGTTCCCAGCAGCGGACTCCTAAGCTTCTCTATAACTAGAAAGGGGTGGGTAACAGGGCAGGGTCACCCAATAGGTTTCGGTGGTGTAGTAGGAATAGGAGGGCTTTCAACCAATAGGGTCAGAGCAAGTCCAGAAAACTCCATGGAACTGGCAGTAGTTGTGTGAGAGTCTCACAGGTTCATGTTGGCACAGATCACAAGGCTGAAGGGGGGCCCAGAGACTGTCGGGGTAAGCTGCTGGTGGTGGTGGAGGTGCAGTGCCCTGGGACGGGTCACAGGCCGTCTCTTTTTGTCTTCTTCGGGGGGCGCATCGTCCGGTGCTGCATATGAAATAGATGGGGTGGGGTGGGGTGGGGTGGGGGGTACTGGTCATAGTGCCAAGCAGATGGACAGGTGACTGCACAGGCCGCGACATGCTAATCCCGTCGAGCCGCTGCCTGTAGCAGATACAGGCAGCTGGGTTACGGCAGGAGAGCTCCAGGCCCTCGATGGGATGGGCGAGCAGGCATGGGACTGGCCATCTACCACGTCTCGTTGTTCAGTGTGGCACGGTGGTGGACTTCACCGGAGAGAGCTTCACTCCGGTCAAGCAGAGCCAGAAACTCTTGGACCTCCTGGGAATCTCCTACAAGAGAACATGAGAGAGATCAAAAGTGGGCTCGGAAAAGGCATTATGTTATTCACAAAGGAAAAAACAGGCTTTAAACCAGAGGAACCATTTTGTTCTAGAACTGTGTTTTAATCATGACAAAAGTGAAAAGTTGGGATCATCTTGAATCACAAATGGAGAAACAGAGCTTCAAAATGCTAAGGAGAGGAAAGGGTCTGTGTAAATTAAAGTCACATGCAATTCATGGACATCCTTTTCTGAACAACGCGACACTTTATATATCCACTAGATGGCAGCAGCCTGGCCTAGTTCCAGTTAATGCACAAACGTGTTAGCAGTGAGTGATGGTACTTAGACTGAGTCTGAATGGATCAGAGCAGCAGTTATGGTACAGAACCAATGGTAGTCATATGTGGGAACATATTCCAAGCCTGTTCCCTAAACTGTGGTTATACATAGTGCATTATGCTGATTGTATTGGCCACTTTGTTGCCTTGGTTCTACACTGGGAAGCCAATTTGTGGTTTGTTAAGAGCCCTTTCTGGAGTGAACCACACATGCATAGCTGTGAGCATTAGGACTTAGTTATGCCGTAAGCGTAGATCACGCACCATGCTGCGGGACACCCTGAGGTCCTCCTGGCGTCTTCCGATGACCGTACTGCTCAAGCTGCGGGCAACGCGACGCATGTTCTCCACACTGTACAGCTGCGTCTCGACTTGTCCTTCATCCTCCGCAGCAATAGCACGCTCCTCTCCCAGGTCGTCCATACCACACGACTCCATTGGCTGTAGCTCATGGTTAGAAGCAGGAGTAAACTGGCGAGAAGACCAAAGACCAGAGCATAACCAATCCAGGTCAACCACACATCTGAATTTAGCTTTCAGAAAATAGCCTCCACCTGTCAAACCATCTCCATTACTCTACCAATGACTTATACATTAGTTTCACCCCCTCCCCTTGGCTTGCAAAACACACAAGGCATTATCTGCCATCTTAATGGCCTTTTTCTGAGTATGGCCAGATTGAGGTTCTTACCCTATGAGAGCAGACGAGAAGAGAGGATCCACAGCCAGGGGCCTGGTACACACTCTTCTCTATCTCGGTGGTGGGGGTTTTAGAGCGCCCACCAATGAGCTTCCTTTCACCAGCTGCAGGAACTGAAAGACAAAAGAATAATAATAAATAATAAATAATAATCATACCAGAGGAAGCTGAGTTCACACCAATTCTGGGGACTTCCTTTCATCAACAAACTATGACTTGATTATTCTCAGTATCCTTGAAGGTCAATAATGCAAGAAGAACAAATGCACAAGACAAGAATTCCGATTTGTGCCGGTGAGTTGGTTACCTGATGTTGCTCCAGACGGTGAAAAGATGCTCTGCAAGGTCTCCAGAGGATATGGAGTGTCCTCTCTGCTCGTCTGGTGGAGAACTTCCAGCTCCTTATCCGGTGAGTCAGTGACATCCCGCCATAAGTTAGTGGCAGGCTGAATATTACCGGAAGCCTTGGAGTTTTCAACCTGGGACTGTCCCTCTATGGAGGGATCTGGTGGATCAACCACTAGCTGAGAGGAAGAAGGGCACCCAGGCATGCTGGAACTGGAGTAAAACTGGCGGCTGGGTGAAGTGCAAAACGCCATGACAACACTGTCCGGCCTGTCCAGGCTCCACGATGACCAGTACTGAACAGCAGTGGAAGGCGGCTGCAGCCGAGGGATGGTGCAGGGAGGAGCTGGACAGTGAATTTGAGGAGGGGTCTGCGCTGGAGACCTTGGATAGTCACAGCCGTTCCTCACTGCAGAGGGCTCTACCGGTGATGCTGCTGGAGTCTGTGGAGCCCCCGGTTTATTAGCTGAGTTTTGGTCAGGGATTTTCATGGAGTTCGGGTATGGCAAAGCCACAGTGGCAGGGAGAGGTTGGAGCAGCGGTTGGGAGCTTTGGGTACAGCCCTCCCTCTCGCTTCCTGGGGCCCTCCAGAAGTCTTGGGGCAGCAAGGGTAAGGTGCGGCTTTGATGAACCGACTCTACTTCTTGACCTGAAGATGGATTTATGCTGGAGGCCTCAGACCCGTCTCGGCAGTTTACATGGTCCTGCCCTTCCCTTCTCATCTCCTGCTCTCCCAGCTCTGAACAATCGGGCAGATTCTCTGGATGCTCCCCACTGGGGCCCTCACTCTGCCCCACAAGTTGGGGGGAGCAGGGAGATGGGTGGCTCAAGGGTCCAGGATGTAAGTTTATAGAAAGGGAGAATGGTTGACTAGGCAGAGGAGAGGGCGGGGCCAGAGATCCATCCTGGTCTGCATCCCAGTCCTCTTCCAGATGGGTTGTCAGCAGTATTTTGATCGCGCCAGGCTGTTCACTGAACGGGTTAGGATGGGGTTGGGGTGGGGGTTGGGAAACGGGAACAGGGTTCAGGAAAATGAAGAAGGCAGGTCAATGAACCTCATCTGATGAGTAAACAAAAGTCATCACCAAGTTTAACAGAGGACTCTGGTCAAAGTCTCTTGCTTTGATATTCTGCACTACATGCCTAAAAGTTTCCAACGACTCTGTTCTAGGGCACGGCATAGCCCAACATGAAGGGCCTCTTTTGTACCTTTGTGGCTGCTGTGCTGCTCATCGTGCTGAAAGTCAAGGAGGCAAAGCTGGATGGTGGAGGAAGTATCTTCAGAAAACACTCTTGACACATGGAAATACATATAAAACCACACATGCGCTTCCTTTGTAAAAGAGGACGATGTAGGACCCGCCAAAGTGTGTCCAGTCAATCCATAAGGGTTCTGTTGACTATCTGTGCTCATCCTTCTCTTCTGAGTCAGTCCAGGACAGGGAAACATTTGATACATCCTCCCACAAATCTCACTGCATGCATTTTTATCAAAGATCTCCTTCACCCTAGATCAGGGACTGTACCAAGACATCAGATCTCTGGCTGCCAGATATCTTATAGCTGAAGATGCTACAGATCCTAAGCGTGGTGACACACACCCATTTAAGGCCCATGGGCATCTGAGCATTGATCTACCGGTGAAAGTTTTCAGCAAAACTGCCTTTTGGGGCTTTTGCTGTCAAAGTGCAAAGATAAGGAGGAGATTTCAGTCTGGGGTTGACTAGTAAGAAATGTCCCGTGGGTCTTGAGTGAACAGTCGGTTCTACACCTTATTTCACCGTTCCTACTAACACCTCTGGAGACAGAGCCCTGGGCTGAGTTGGACCAGCTAAGGCTTGGAGGATTTAGCGTAATGCTCAGTTTAGTATGGAAGGGCAAGAACTGGGGAAAATTCCCCCCCCAGTGAGATTAGTCATAGTGCTGACTTGGGTGAAATTCACAGACTACTCACCACTCAAAATTATTCCAAGGCACCTTTCATGGGGATTTTCTTCCCCCTTATCTAAGCTCGCCTCTAAGTCGTGCTTCAACTTTTGGCTGGTTTTATTCAGGATTTTGAATTCTCTAATCAAGGGCCCACTAAGATACCTTTAAATATGACTGAAAACATTTCAGAGACCATTACCTACATTAATTAGATCCTGTTTGGGGGGTTCATTTCGAAGTTTACTGATGTCGGAGACCTGATTAATGAATCCCTATCTATGTCTTCCGCTCCGCCCCTGTACTACATTGTTCAGTAATTGCGTAGGTTTCAGAGCAGGCCAGGCAATAAATCATGCCAGCGCATAAATCGATGCTGAAAAGCAAAAGCGCAGCGATGGGTTAGTGTGGCTCTCCCGGACTTCCAGTGTAAATGCTGCTGTTTGCTCTTTAAGGCTGCAGTCTCACATCTGCATCGTTGTAAGGTACAGCAGGAGTCCGGAAGGCAGCCATAATGTACGACACGGCGGGAAAGGCTATTTCTCCATTTAAAATCATCGTCAAAAGCCGAAATTCAGTTCGCCGCGCTGAATAATGCCGTTATCGTGATACCTTTCCTTGATGATGACAGCGATACCAAAATATGGAACCCACCTGTATTCACTCACTTTTAAAGGTTACTTCTTTATAGGGTACCTTACATATTTCTCAGGCAAACACCTTAAAGTCCAGTGCGACTTAGATTTAATTCCATCGACAGAACAGAAAGTGGAATTTACTTAAAGGCAACTGGTGTAATGCAACAAACTGCAAAGCATCTACACGAGTGACACCAGCATAAAACAAATACAGCTCTGACCTTGAAGATGCACCTGGCTTTGAAATGACTGAAAATAAAAACAATTTCTGAGTGTTTGCTGGTGGTGATTTTATTTAGTGATGCTCCAGAACCTGCTTTACTCCTTGACAGAAGACTGAGTGTATGACGGACAGCCCATGGAGCTTTGAGCTTACCCGTGTCTATTTCACAGGGTCAGATCAAAGAAATGATAAGATCTACCTCACATGGGACAGAAATGGACACACGCCAACAACCCACAGGTACACAGACCAATTTATGCATTTGATTTAGCTGAAAAACAAAGCGAGACAAGAGCAGAGTTCGGGTGACATTCAGTCCAAATTCCAAGATGACGTCCTACTTGATTTTGTGAGAGAACCTCAGAAAACAGCAAATGTCAGTAGGACGCCTACCCCCTCAGAAAGTGAGTAATGAAATGGGATCAAATTCCAACCAAAAAATCGAAAAGGTCAATAGTGAATTTGTGACAGGTACCGCGCGGGACACACACAGGAGACAGTTCTGGTACCTGGGAGGCCCCTGCGGCTGCGGCTGCTCCTGCTCCAGCGGCTGCATGCGCTGCTGTAGGCCCCGCGCTCTCCTCATGCACTTTTGCAGCTTCTTATCGGCAGCCATTGTCCTGCTATGAGTGTTAGCACTGCCCTCATGCATGGTAAGTCTTAGTTTAGCTAAAGGAAAACAACGAACAAAAACAACAAAACAAAAGAAAACAATGGAAAGAAAGGGAAGCACAAAAAAACGCAGGAAACAAAAGAGCCAGGTTATGAGGGGCATGCATACCGTTTGTTTGTTACCCAAAAAAAAAAAACAGAAGGTTGAGACAACGTCATGGGAGGGGGGTGGGACTGAGGACTACATAGGGCTGCGTCTCACGGCTCACAAGCCAAGACAATTTGTACGTTATCTTTGAAATTTGGTCTGTACCTATTCAGTGTCAGAAATATATGCCTGCATCCTCCTTAGTAAAAATACATACGTTTATGATCACCACACAAAAATCAGGAGGAACTGGTTCAGGCATAGTTCATTCCATTTAAGAATAAAATTGGAGTAGCTGAAAACTATCAAACTGGGAAGTTAACTGTTTGACGTTTTCTCAAAACAGCAGGAGACAGAAGTTTAGATGCTCATTTGAATCGTGAGGGGGAAATCTCTGTTAAGTTGTTTCAGGATGGATGTTAAAAAGCATTAAAAATGTCTTTGGCACACTATGAATGAGTGAAGGGACTTGTGCTGAAGACATTTTTAAATTAAATGGTGAATAGAAAAATCTTCAACATTAAACTACACAAAAAAGATCTAGGGTAAGAATCTCCTCAGGATGTAAATAAAGAGACAGAGCAAGACAGACCAACAGACTGACGTTCAGACAGACAGACAAATACATAAAGCATTAAGACAGCATTTCCCAATCCGGTCCTCAGGGACCCAGAGTTGGTCCATGTTTTTGCTCCCTCTGAGCTCCCTGCTGTTTTTGCTCCCTCAAAAACGTGGACTGTTTGCAGGGGCCCACGGACCGGATTTGGAAACAACGCATTAAGAGGTAATTTGGGGGAGGATCCTGCTTCACCCCTCGGCTGTAATAATGGGGCAACGAACTGCACCCAAACCGGGAATCGGTTTATCTATGGAGGAAGCATACAGTCATACACAGGGCCGGGGTCACAGGGGCACTGCTTCCAGCTGATAGCTGATTGGCCACCAGAGGGTCCCCTCCCTTGTCACTCACCCATTCAAAACATATCATTGGGTAATGCTAAGTTTGGCCCCTCTGTATGCTAAGTTTGGCCCCTTTTAAACCCCCCTTAGAATCACTGCTGAGACCAGGTCATTAAAAACAGAACAAACCTTGAAAAGCGGGGACACATTGTGGGGGGGGGGGGGGGGGGGGGCAATATAAAATGGTGGAAAAGGCCCAGTTTTTAACATTTATTACAGGTGGGAAAGAAAAAATGGG
>JAODKC010000045.1:2122038-2135465 GCA_026777985.1 Mormyrops attenuatus | reverse complement strand
GGTTCCATATGCTTTAAATTGGACAGGCTTTGAACATGAGAATGTCTGTCCAACCCTCCCCACACAGCCACAATGCAGGAGTCACAAATCTCAGAGGCTGCTGAGCCAAAGACAGCTCCATTGCAGACCGAGGAGGGTCACCCAAGGAGGAATGTGAGATCCGAGCACTTCCACAGTGAGCAGAAAGTCAGGATGCTGTCAGCTTCCAGCAGACCTCCATGACAGAAGAACATTGCCATTTCTCTGACAGGTGCTGTCACACCACTCCAGTACTTGTACAGTCCTCACTGGTCTTCCTGTTCTGCTCAGCACAATGCTACAGAAGCAGCCTCACTTCATCTCCTTCCTCTGTCAGCAACGCACCCACAGCTTCAAATCCCCCCTCCCTCTGAGCGCCACTTGGTACCTGTCCAACTTTGCTACACACTCCTGTGCAGCGGGGGGCTCAAGCACAGAGTGCAGGGCAAGGACACAGACAGCCGGGGAGGAAGTCTGTGCAAAAACATGTAGATTCCACCAGCACACAGATTCACTGTGCATTACCACTGGCGTTTTGCATCACTGCATGTTATGTGTTTGTGGATTTTAAGTCATCAAGCCTGCAATCCAGATTTAACCTGCACTGCACAGCTTAGTCCATATGATAATTTCACTGATATACTGGCCAGGCGCAGTGGCATCATAGTTTAAGTGCTGGAATCCAAACCCCGGAAGACTAAGGGATAAACTCACAAGCAGGACAGGGATGTTGTACCTTCGCACATTAATTGAGTACAGTAGCAAAGACCGTTCTGAAACTGTTTTCACACAAAGTCCATCTGAAGGAGCTCATCCAAAGCAGGTAGCTGCAGTCGGACCTGTAACATTGTGGTGCTCCGCTACACCACTCTGAGGAAGCAAGGTCTTGCTGGTGGACTCTCCCGCCTCGCTTCTGGTTCACGACCCACTGCTGACTCAGGGCCTAGGGGAGTGGGGGGACTGGGAGAGGGGATCTGGTGAGATTCATAGGCTGAACTGTTTTCACTGAGGGGAAAAAAGGCACATGCATTCACACACGCTGCGCAAATAACAATATGGCGCGCGACATGCTGCTGTTAGTCTAGGACCTGCCAAGGCGTTGAAACTGCATCGTTTGCATTAAAAATATGAATTATTCCACTGTTTGGACGCTTCCTGCGGATTTCATCCCGCTCCCATCTGTTCAGATTTTCGCAGCCACGACAACTTGCCAGCGCGCTCTCCCTCGGAGCCCGCTGACGGGGCTTCCGGTTAACCATCCTGTTTACGCGCGAGTCCCCGCTCGAGCGTATGTCCCTGTCAGCGCGTACCTCCGCGTGGGCATGCGCGTGCTGTCCTGCTCGCGCGCGCACCGCAGCGTCCGTTCCCTCCCTGAAGGAAAATAACCTCGGTGGATTCTTGCGGTATATAAAAACTTGCCGTGTCGTGATAATTGAAACACCTACACATGAAGTACCCCGCAGGCTTCAATATTTTATATAACGTAAAAATATGGCGAGGAAAAAAAATAATTTTGAGAGGTTTCTAGGCTTCTGGGAGTTTACCACCATGTTTTATTTGCTTCCATCATTTACCTCCGTCGACGTAGCGACCGTCGGATCGTACCGTATCAAAACGATGTGCTTAACTTCATCCATTAATACAGCGGAACAGAAAAGTTGCGCATCGGCCCGCGTAGCTTCATGGCGCTGTCAGAGGAGGGAAATGGCCCCGTCGTGGTCACAGCAGCCCGTTTCATCACGGCTAGGGTCCCGTCGCAAATGTCGCGGATTTATTCCAGCCCTACCGGAGAGGGGCCGCTATATTAGCCGCTTTAGATCATTACATTTAAATAACGTGAGTGTCAAACGACTAGCAAACCACGAGCGGATTCCCAAATCCGTAGACCGCGCTTAGTGAGCTGTCCATAATGCTCTTCCCGCACAGAGAGGCATCCCGCTGGAGACAGCGGTGCTGCGTTTTAAAAAGTTAGCTATTATTATTATTATTATTATTATTATTATTATTATGGGTGTGAATTATAGGGGAGTGGGGGAGTTGTAACCCCCCAACAATCGAAAACAGCCAATACTACCCCCTGGAACCCCTTAAATGGGTTGAGACCTCACACCCCCCCAGTGCTCAACCCAAAGTTATGACTATTATTATAATTTCACCCCCTCCAAGGTCTGACCTCAATTAAAGAAGTGCTTATCACAGGAGTGTGGATATTTTCAGACTTCTAACTAAGGAAACGTAAGTATGTTTCTTCTGCATGGAGGGCACACATTGTGCTGAATGATATACAGAGGGGTAGTGTGTGTGTGGCAGGGTTGGAGGGGGGACCTGGACCACTGATAAGAGTTTTCTGCTTGCTCTGTGCAGGCGCTCCTAAGTTAATTAAGATGTGGAGTGATGGCAGCCTGTCCCCATGGAAACAGATGCATATTTATTTATTTTCCTGCAGAGGGCACATGGTGAGCTGCATGCCATCCAAAGGGGTCAGGTGTGTGTGTGTGTGTGGGTGTGTGTGTGTGTGGATAAAGAGAGAGAGGCAAAGCCAGGCACGCTGTACCCAGCTGACGGAAAAAGAGACCATCCAATTGTGGCCCTGATGCACAGAGTCACTGGCAGTCCGGCGTTTTAAATAAAACAGGAAGGGGGAAAGGGATAGAGAAAGACACTGAGGGAGGCAGGGAGAGAGGGAGGGAAAGACAAATGAACGAACCAATCAATGCAATGGCACAGACTCATCCAGAAATGCCAGTCATGTGACTGCCCCCACAGCCCCCACTGCGACAATAAGCCAAAGGCAGGACACGTCATGGGAATGAGGGAGGGGGACAGCTCTGGCAGAGGTGCAAAAGCCCATTCCCTGGGGGATCTAAAAAAGTAGCCTAGTTTCGGGCAGTGATGGGACTGGGGGACGATAGGGGGCAAACAAGGAGATTTGTGAGTGGGGAGGCCCACCCACCTCCGCAAACCAGCCCATGCATCTCCCTCGGACACAAACCAAGCCCAGGCTTTCATCCTGCAGCACCAGCCAGAAGCTGCTTCAAACGCCAAATCACACCAGCAGATATCAGCTCAGGCTGGTTTCTTCTTGAGGGGGACTCCGATGGAGGGAGAAGCGGAAGTGCAGAGGCACTCTGTGCAGTTCAGATACGGGTATACAGTGTGACAGTGCGGGTTGCTCTGGGACTAGGATTAAAGTGTTGGGGTACTTGAACATGTCACGTGCCAGTAAGATCCTGCTAGAGATCATTCAGCACAGATTACACAGCCTACATACAAAGTGACACACAAACAGAACAGAAGACAGAAAGTTCTGGAGGAATGCCGTCTCTGGATTCTAGTAGGCTGCATCATCAGTGGCGTAATCCTGCTCGGTCTCTCAGGTCAGCTGGTCAGCTGCTCCTGGAGGTACCGAGAGCTAGGAGGAAGCTCAGAGGAGATAGGGCTTTCTCTGTTGTTGCTCCCAAATTATGGAATGACTTACCCTTGCACGTTAGAGAGGCCCCTTCGCTGTCCACTTTCAAAACTCGTCTTAAAACGCACTTTCATGCTTTGGCTTTTGGCCCTGGTAGGACGTAGTTTTATCTTAGTTATCTTACCTTGGTTTTGTTTTTTCTTTTTTCTTTCTCCAATGTACAGCACTTTGTGTCAGCTATGGTTGTTTTAAAGTGCTTTTAGAAATAAAGATGGTATGGTATGGTAATGGGTAATACTGCCACCTATATCTCCACGGTTGGGGATTCAAAATACACCTTTGCCCTGTGTGTGGAGTTGGATGTTCCTTCTGCAGTCCAAAGACATGCAGTTAGGTGAACTGCTATGACTGTGTATGTACCCTGTGATGGACAGGGTACCATCTAACCCAGCCTTATGCCCCGTGCTTACTGGGACAGGCTACAGGCCTCAGGACCCTGTGCTACAAGATGGATGGGCATGTACAATAGCCTGGGCTATTCGTGTTTAATGCAACATTGTTTCCTTAACCGAGAAGTTTGCTTCACTGAAGCCAATGACTGCATCAGCTGCCACAGATCTCACAATGAACCTTTATGTGTTTCACTGCGACTCCGCCTTCTATTGTTTAACTGCCACTGTTATCAAATGAACGTGACGTGTAGCTAAACAAAAGTGTGAATGCTTCGTAACATGCCATACAAAGTCTAAATAAATATGAATAATGATATGCGATGGCATAACATCTCATCATACAGAACACAGCATGTACTGATTCAGTTTATCTCAGAAAATAAGCAGTCTCCCATTTCAGCTGTCAGAGAAGACACAGCAAAAGCAGCACTTTCTGAAAATGTGACCAACGCCACATGAAACCCCATTATGCTGGGGGTGCCAGAACCCATCAACACAGGAGTGCTTTCGTCACAAGCAGCATTGCCTCTCTTTCTCGCTCTCCCCCTCTCTTTCAATTGTAGAAGCAGGAAATTAAAAAGCAGAGTGATTACCACTCTGTCTCCATCCGCCACAGTGGCAGCGTCTGTGTACGGTCCAGTCCTCAGTTGCCATGGGAATGCAGTCAGTAGCAGACACGTCACTCCTATCAGACAGGTGCTGTGCCACACAATACCCCTGATCCTGTCAACGTTGCCCCAATTACTACATCCTTTGGGCAAGCATGCCCCAACTCCACTGAAAAAAACGGCTACATTCTGTAGAGGGCAAGAGTCATTCATCAAGACTGTCAGTCTCATCTGTGGTTCACTGTTAGGAGTCTCACATCTGCTACAGTTTGTTCATAATTTGGAGTCTCTCATCTGCCACTCACTGTTAGGGGTCACATATCTGGTACAGGTTTGATCATTAGTAGTCACACATCTGCTACAGGTTTGTTCATCATTAGGAGTCTCTCATCTGCTGTTCACTGTTAGGAGTCACACATCTGCTAAAATGTCATTTGCTTTTTGGGAGTTACTGCTACAAACAGACCCTAGCTACAGTCACAGTTCAGTTGCAGGGGTATTTGGTAACAAACCACTGGTTAACAGTAAAGCTGCCTGTACCTTAAGAGCACAGAAGATGCAGGAGTCCTCCATACACTTGTGCGTGGTCAGCTGGCGGAAGCTCCTTCGGAAGACGTCCAGATGCCAGAGAACCTGAGGAAGAAGGACAGAAGCAGTTCTTGCTTAATGGTTTTCATAACGTCACAGAAAAAAACAGATATGGCACATCCTGGAGGTGATAACAATCCGCACCGATGTGGAGACAGTCGATCCTGCCACCAGTAGGTTCTAATGAGCAACTGTGACAGCGAAGGCAGAGAGACAGGCCATGGGACCATGTTGGCTGATTGCACATCCAGTAAAGAGGACGAAGTCACACCTAGCCTACTCTCGGTGCCCAGCTCGACCCAATGCACTACAAAACAAAACACTCCGCTGTCTGTTGTTCATATGCTCCATTTCAGAATCTAGTAACCTTTCTACTGAAGATACATGTCCAAATTGATAAGTGGGAAGTAAAAAAAAAATTGCGGAAGTCTGACTAGATGTAAGTTACTGGTGTAGGCATATACCATGACCTAGAAGCACACAGGAGTGTGAGAGACGGAGTGCATGATGTGCATACAGTCTGTGTACACAGATGGTCACACAGACTATGTGTTCTTGAAAGCATCAGTGCTCACCTGAAACAGGAAGGTGATGCATGCCAGGTTTTGCCAGTCTGTTGAATCTCAAACAACAAACACAAAATTCACCTCCCCAACCCCTCCGCCACCTACACACACATTTACTGCTTGTCTGTACACCAATATCATCAACCCCAAAATCATGCGCACTCTCTCCCATTCTAAAACTTACTCATCATGTCCCACACACTACACGGAAAGCGGGTAACTTACAGCCACGTCTTCTATGTTACAGAGCTCCAAGACAGCCCAGGTTCAGGAAGGTCATCGTTGTACTTTCGTGTCCTTACCCTGAATTCCTCCACTTTATATATTTAGCTCTATAAACGGGTACAAACCGGTAAGTCGCTCGGCATAAAAGCTTGGATTAGGAATCTTTCAATCACGAACAAGAAAAAAAATGGTGATGCTAGAAGAACCTCGGATAGACTCTCACTTAAGCAGTTTTAAGATTTAAAAGCCGCAAGATGCTCGGACTTTGCAGCAAAGGCGTTTCATAACCGGCGTGCTGTGACAAGCGGGGCGGGCACAAGCTGAACTGGAGCCAGCAGCTGTGAGGGAACGTGCAGGTTGCTCTCTGAAGGTGAGGGACTGTCAGCATCTGCGTGTGGACCCAGTAAGGCTGTGCTTCCGCAGAGGTGCGTTTAACCATTCATGTCCCCAGCTGTTTTTGCACTGCCTTCAACACACTGTCATGCTGTCATACCAGTTTAATCAGGACACTTGTACCCCTCCCCACCATTCACCAGTGTTCAGAGCCAGCAAGAACATCTCCTGACCAAGCCCAGTGCTGAAATGTTGCAATCTGGGAATCTGGAGTGAGCCAAGCTCTAAGTGCTATCGAATGTTTAATCGTTTTTATTTGACCCCACCCCGGCAAGGGCCCAAGAGCCTCCCAAGAGATTTCCGCAGTCCTTTGCATAACCCCACCCTCTCCCGCAAGCCCCACCCTTTCCCCATACTGCTAAAAATTGACACGACTTATGTTTTTAAAAATGTACCATTACTGGCACAGTTTTGGTTTGGGTTAAATCACTTTAACTGTCATACAGTAAATCTGAAGAGGGGTGGGATGTATCTCAAAGGCCATAAAATCAGAAATAGCTGCTTGGAAAGGCCCAAATTAAGATACAGTGCCCACTCTGGTGTAAACTGTAGAGCGAAAGATGTGGCACAGAAGTCCCAAGTGTCATCAGCCCCCCAAGCCTGCCTGCCTGAACCCCCCTGCAGTCTGCTACAGAAACAGTGATGGATGTGGCTGAATGGAATGCTGCAGATGGAGAGCAGAGGAGGTGCTGGTGAGAAACTGCGTGCCAGTGCTAACGTATGCCTTTTTCCTCCCCTGCCTCTTCGCTCCCTCACTCTCTCCCCGTTTTTGTGTTATAAATCTGCTCCCCGCTGATCAGCAAATAGAGCGAAATGCTTCACCAGAGAAGGGATGCAGTGTGTCTGTCAGTAGAGCGAGAGCCAGGTGTGGGACAGAGGGCCCTGAAGGCGACTCTTTGGATGAGACCCAGCCATGTCACCTGACGGGCCACATCATATCACCTGATTAGCCATTATCATGATAACCTATGGCCCTCCTCATGTCACCTGATAGCTCTCCTCGTCACATGACAGCTCTTCTCATGTCACCTGACGGTCTTCTCGTTATCACCACATGACCCTTCTACCATTGAAACTAGAATGCTCATCTCAGAAAAGTACAACAAATGTTGAGTGAAGCAGGGCTACAACAGGGCTGATCATCAGGTCAGCACTGCAGTGAATAATAGCAGGATTCTGACCAGATTCCACCCCAGCCTAAGGTGCTGCTACCTATAGTTGAGGTAGCATCACGACAACATTAGACTAAGTGGACAGCAACTTATTCCTGTTGGCTTTTTGATGGGAAATCAGGTTTGTCATCTGGATGAATAATTTTACTGCAGTCAGCGTGGGGTTTCTAGGGTTTACTCACAACCAGCAGGAGAGCAGGCAAGCTCTTGTTGAAGGTAACACACAACTAACAAAACACAATTAACTGAACACAACTACGGAGACCTGCATGGGCACACAGACATCACAAACAGACATGATACCCCCAAGAAGTAACAAACAGAAAACGTGGGAGGACGAGGAGCATTTCTGAGCATTTCTGCTTCTTCCTGGTTTTCCTTTAATTCGCTTTTGAGGTTTTCTCAAGTCTGTGATTTTTTAGGTGTCTGCATCTTCACTTTGGCCTTTTGGAAGCGAGCAGATGGTGAAGAAGACAGCTCTCACACACATACACACGCTCAAATATATATATATACACACACAGGCACACCAGAGACCATCGCCCCTTCAAGGTTCATCAATGACAGTCTCTGAGGGTGGTCACCGTCTGTCTGTCCCAGGGGAAGTCAGCTGACTTTTTTTGTCCTCCAGTACATACAAACACGAGTGCATTTACCCCTCCCCGCACCCGGAAGGGAAGCGCACCAATCCCGTTTGCCTGGGCTGCAAAAGTCCAGTTCATCTCATCCCTGCCAAAACAGCACCTCTTCTTCATTTCTGTTTCTCCTGAAGACTGCTTCGTCTTTCCTTTTTTCACTGCATAGTCCCCCCTCCCAGCTCCGAAACCATCAATAATAAAATCCAGATCCTCTTTTTTCGACTTCCTGGTTAACCTGGTTCTGTCTCTGAATCAGCATTCCCACATACCCCCTTCTCGGATCCCCTCAATCCAACTGACCAAACTCCATCCCCCTTCCTCGATGCTGAGTATAACCTTCAAACGCTAAACAACAGTGACAGCACATCCAAGGAGTGCTGGGTAACATACGAGAACACGATAAATCACATTCCCAGTACTCAAAAGACACCTTACAGTCCTGTCAACTCCGCCTCGAAAAGCAGAAGGCCTCTGTCACCATGGTGATGGGAATAGGGGTGTCCAGACTGCTGGCCTGGGGGGGGGACAGACTGCCCCCGCGGTCCAGAGTGGCAGAGGCCCTGACAGTACCACTCATTGCTGAGGCAAGCAGGGCCTGTTTTCACAGTCCGCCAGGCCGTTCCACTTCCTGTCAGTTTGTCCCCATTTCCGAACACTTTTGTGCTCTTTATGTAGTCCACAACTTGTTTTATGGAAATGTTCCTCCCGCAATGCAAAACAGGAATGGATATTTATATTTACACAAACACACACACACACATATATATATATATATATCAATCCTTATGTGTTAATGTATGTCAATGTATGTCAAATAATATTTAATATTTTCCCCTGTCATACATATAGTATATGCACCAAACTCAGGTTATGAACCACTCCCCTGCCTCCACCATATCATTGTACCCAAGATGATCGTCATCCAACATTAACCTCAAAGGACAAAAACTTTGGGGTAGGAATTCTCCTGAATACACCAAGAACCATAAAGCTTCAGTTATGGAGAGAAACCTTCCAGACAATTCCAGACAATATGTACATAATTAAACTGGAAAAACAACAGAAGGTCTAAAGAGCCAGCCAGCTGTTCACCGGATTCTGTTTACCTCTGCTTTCCTATTCTTCTGCCTGTTCCATACAGCCATGATCACTGAATTACCCAACAACCAGACCGTAAACACTATGAGAGCTGGACACTGTCAGCAACTATATTCTGTAAGGCAAGCACATCATGTTTGAAATACAACATGAAGAACAAAACATACTGCTAAAGAAAAAAAAAAAAACATTCATATGTGCATCTCTCGGAGAGCCACCTGGCACAGGAAGACAGCACAGAATAACACATTTAATCGGGATAGTTTTCCTTTTCCGGAATTCAGAGCAGGGTCAGCAAGGTGGAGGCGAATCATTAAAACAAAGGCTGGGTGTCACGCAAGCTGTTAAACAGGACGGCAGAATGGGTGGACATCAGGGCTGGTATCAGGACCACACTGACTCACCCATCAGACAGGAACCAGGGACAGGTGCAGGGAGATAACACACACAACCCCTGGTACACACACAACCTTACGGCCTGACACACAGTCCAAACATACACCAGCATGCAATTCTAGGATTTTTGGAATTTTCACAAACTAACACCATCAAGCACTGAGTGGTAAATACTTATCCATTTGTGAAAAACAGACACTAACAATTTTATGCAAGTATTTCCCACCCACTTTTGGGTACTTTCAGTGTCCTTAGTTAATTCTGATTCTCTAGTGACCTTGTACTTTTGAGTGCAGTTGTTTTCCAAGGTCTGTTAGCTGCTCTCTTTCTCTGATTTATATCACAATAATTTGTGCAATTTAACCAGTCAGACATATTTTTAATATGTGCACAAATACTCACACACAATGTACAAGCACAGCATTGCAAAAAACTTTAATCAAATCGCACCAGCAGCTCGCGTTGCCTCCCGTTCTGTGTTGTACGGGATCGCCCCATGCAGTAAAATAAAATGCTGTGTCCTGTTTTGAACTACTACAGTACGAGACATGTTTTTCCATATTTTGAAAATGCCACCACACCCCACTCAACACATATTACCGTTGATTGAAAGTGGGGCCTTCCCTATGAGTCTCCATCAGAATTTTAATGAGAACCTTACACTGATGAAATGGCTCGAAGTTTAATTGATGGCTGACATCTTTAACAATCAGGGGATACCCGGGACAACTACTTTTGGATGAGCAGTAGTTGGACAGACATACTTCAGCAACCCAACCATACATCCCTCCCCTTCTGCTAGCTTAAGACTCCTAGTAACAACTCTGCCACTGATGAAACACATCAAAACTAAAAGTACATAGATTAATGACCAAAAACATACCAGATTCAATTCAACAATTGTCCCCGGTCACCCCTAATGTTCCGTTTTTCTCTCCGGAATTTTAAACAGCAGTGATGGGAGACGGGCAGACACAAAAGGTGGGCGTTTAACTGTGGCAAATGAAATCAAGAGTCTGAGAAACAATGGAGGAAGCATGAAATCCCCTCGGAGTGGCTGTTTAGGCGGGTGCATCCTCACCGATAATTAGGCCGTGTGATGCCCCAGATGGAAAAAACTGAAAACGGCAGCTCTCCACGAAATTCCCTCTCGATAATGCTTTATGTGCTTTATGCCAAACTGGCAGAGATAAAAGGAGATGAAAAAAGTAAAAAAAAAATGAATAAATAAAAAAAAAGGTTTTTAACAAAGCAGGTGGGGGACTGGTTATAAAAAGTCATACGGCAACAAAAACAGCAGCCAGAAAAATTATACATGCAGCATTGCAATTCTTTATAGTAAATGACAGTTGAAAAGAGACACAGATGTACTACAAAGGCAGGCTCTCTAAATAATACAGAGCTCATTATAAACACATTCTATTTAAATAATTTCTGTCTCTTTCATCTCCCTCCGAGGACCAGGAAATATAGATATGTATGCAAATTCAGGTTTTTCCAATCAAGACCAACTAACTGCATGGCTATCAAGTGTTACTCATCAAGACCAGAGACGTGGTCATCATTGAATGTTACTTATCGAAACCACAGACTGGGCTGTCATTCAGTGTTACTCATCAGCACTACAGACTGGGCTGTCAGTTAATCTTACTCATCAGCACCACAAACTGGGCTGTCAGTGAACTTTACTCATCAAGACCACAGACTGGGCTCTCATTTGGTGTCACTCATCAAGACCACAGACTGGACTCTCATTTGGTGTTATTCATCAAGACCACAGACTGGGCTGTCATTTTGTGTTACAAAAACCACATACTGGGCTTTCAGCAACTCTTACTCATTAAAACCACAGAGTGAGCTGCCATCGATTTGAGTGATACTTATCAAGACCACAGACTGGGCTGTCATTTAGTGTTACTCACAAAGACCACATACTGGGGTTTGGGCGAGTCTTAGTCATCAAGACCACAGACTGAGCTGCCATCTAGTTGAGTTATACTCCTCAAGACCACAGACTGGGTTGACATCATGTGTAACTTTTCAAGACCATAGGTTGCCAGTGAATGTATCACATGGTTTTCATGACCACAAATGACACAATTATCAAAGCTTGCTCATCAAGACCACGAACTGCACTGATGCTACACATTACCAAAGCACCAGAAACTTGATGATGGACTGGATTGTCATGTATGTGACTTTTGTTCATGTACATAATCAATGTACATTACCGCATTAACACCAACATCCATTTTACACAAATGACATACCCAATGAACTGGCTGATAGTACCGACAGCACCCACCAAAAATCCAAACTTCCCTTCATTTATTGGAGTAACAAGAGGTCAAAGGTCCATGGAGGGTCATCTTTAGGTCATCTTCAGCTTGTAAAACTAATGATAAATCTCAGTTAGGTACAGACTGGGAACTTAACTGATCACTCTTTGGATAAAAGTCTGCAGGGGAACAAAACAAAGGCTTTAAAAGTGCCATAAGCTGATTATCTGGCTCTGGCTCTCGCCCTTCCCTGGACCATGGACCCCAGCTGTGGGCTCTGATCTTCGGCCTCTCAGCAGGGAGAGCAGGACGTCACTCCTGGACCATTTTGACTGGCCATGATTTGGGCATCAGCTTTAGAACTATGCAGAATTTCTCTGAAAGTGTGTGTATGCATTTATTTATTTCCTTATGAGTATCATTTGGCTTTGTTAATACATGTTTCTTTCATCAGTTGTTTGTTCATGTTTGTTCACCTGATTGTTTGCTGGTTTGCCTGTTTGTTCGCCTTATTGTTTAATTGTTTATTAGTTTGTTTGCCTGCTTATTTGTCTGTTTGTTTGCCGGTTTGTTCTCTTGCTTGTTTACTGGTTTGTTTGCCTGTCTGTTCACTTGCGTGCATGAGTATGTGTGCATATTCATGTCCCACCTGCAGGGCGCTGTTCAGGAAGCAGCTGTTCTGTCCCGGCTCGTTGCTGAGCCCTTTGCTGGGTGCGATAGACGTCATGGTCCGGGGGGCATACGCGCCATGCATCCCGCTGCTGCCCGATGCAAAATAGTTCCTCTTCCACGACATGGTGCCGTCCCAGTGCTGGTCTTGTCCCAGTTGTGGGTCTTATACCACAGTTCACCACACAGCCGGCGCTTGCCAGGAGAATCGAGAGAGGATCATCTTCGCCAGGCAAACGGAGCAGAGCGGGCAAAGCTTAAAACGAGGGGGGAGAGCGTCCAGAGGGCAGAGTACATTCTGAGGAGGGGGTGCAGGCATTCACTCTGGTCTTTAGTGGCTCCCATCTGTCGAGATCCAAGCCTTCGGGACAGTGAGGCGCTCGTACCCTTCACCGGCAGCAGGAGATAGAGAAATCTCTCGGGATTAGCTATTTTGGGTCTGTTTGTTGCTAAAAGTGTGGAGCCGGGAAGGAAGACAGGGAGCGATCTTGCAGAAAACAGGTGGGACACATACGGAGAGAAGTGTACAAAGAGATCTGTGTCTCCCTCTCTCTCTCTCCCTCCCTCCCTCCCTCTCCCTCTCAAGTCAGGGCCGAGGGGGGGCTCAGTTACCGGGCCATTTAACAACGCCTTGCACGTTTGACTCCTCACGGTGCTCCCTAGCAAAATTTAACAGCCACGTGGGGCTAGGCGGGGGGGGGGGGGAGTATGTGCGTGTGCTCCTCTGGCACTCCTGTGATGCCTCTCCTCCAAGTCCGCTTGATGTGCACGTCGCAGTGGGACCGACCCCCCCTCCCCCCGCCCCCAGACAGACAAGATCTTTGTTTGCCCTCTTCCACGGCTCTGAAAGAGAAAGCAGAGGAAACACAAGGAGTTAGTGGGTGGAGTCACCGTCTACTATTGCCCCCCACCACCC
>JAODKC010000045.1:2094721-2108611 GCA_026777985.1 Mormyrops attenuatus | reverse complement strand
TATCCCCCATAACATTATTTGGGGCCCGGGTGGGGGCGGGGCCATCCGGTTCCAAGACGCCCCCCCCCCCTGGTTAACCCCCCCCCCCCCCCCCCCCGCCCTTCGTCACCCACTCCTTCCGACACCTTGAATCTTAGGATGATGTCTAACCTGCCAAATCAACTCTTTGTAAACAGGCTTGAGACTCCCGGCCAGAATATCGCCTCATAACTATTAGAGAGAAAATTAGCCTTCAAAGACTCAAGCTCAACAAAACAGCCTGAAGCAATACTAACACCTGAGATTGTCAGAGGCGGACAAAATCCAAACCAGGATTTTGCTTCAACCAACCAGTTGAGTACTCTGTGACTGTGACTCTTTATACTCTGTGTGACTCTTTATACTGGTTGGTTGAAACAAAATCCTGGTTTGGATTTTTACTTTCTGGACCTGAAATGTCTGCCTCTGGAGATCCTTTTACCTGACTGTAATGTAGCCCTAATCCGAAAGCACCTCAGAGGTGTGTGTACCTCCCTGCTTAAGGCTTATGGGCCTTCAACTACTTCTAGAACAATGCAGTAAATTCCAATCTACCTAGTCTGAGGCATTCTTTTGTACCTAGAATCTTTAATACCCTCCATTAGGAGAACCAGATCCTCACATCAGGGTGATGCGCCTTCTCACATGCGCATCTCCATCTCCAGTGGGGGGTGGGTGGACAGGTGAGCCAGGTGGCCTCGGGGAACGTGAGAGATTTGGATTTGCGTGTCTCAGAGCTGCCCCCGCCGGCAGAGACAAAGATTTGCTCCACTTAAGCAGCCTGCAGACTGCTTTTAATGTCCCTCACGATGTTCCGGGCGCTGGTGGTGAACTTCAGCCGTCAACAGACACCCAAACTCCTCCCGCCCCTCAGGGCGAGACATCGTCGCTGTCTGCCAGAGAGGGCACCTGAAATAAAACTCCCCATCTGCTCCTTGTGTTTTGAAGTTTTCCTTCCCGGAAGAACAAAATAAAGGGGCAGGTCTATCAAGGTGATGACTTTCTGCATAAATATCACACCATGCCCTGCTCTCCCCTCTCCATGACATCTAGGGGACAATCACAGCTTCATATCACTCGTGCCAAACCCTCCCCAAACGCAGCCCAGGCCATGCGTCTTGTACCCTTTCTGAAGCACATATTAGCTGAAGTTAACCAGAAGGAACACAGAGCCAAGGAGAATGGGGTTAAAGCAGGGGAAGAGGGGCTGGCAGCAAGGTGGGGGCACAGAGTCACCACATCCCCTCTGACACAGTAGGAGACATGGCAGACCCACCAGTGACCATGTGACTTTCTGTCTGTCTGCCACCATAGTCAGAGACTACTATACTCACATTGTTTTATATTTATTTTTTTTTTAAACAATGTACACTTATCGCACTATGCTTACACGCTGCACCAATCCAATGTGGTATACTCTCATCCTGCCTCAAAATCACTGTAGTATACTTATTGCACTATACTGACACATTGCACCAACACAATGTGGTATACTCCTGTCCTGCATCCCAATTAGTGTAATATACATACTGCACTATGCTTACACACTGCACCAATCCAATGAGGTATACTCCTGTCCTGCATCACAGTCACTGTAATATACTTACTGCACTATACTGACACACTGCACCAACACAATGTGCTATACTCCTGTCCTGCATCCCAATTACTGTAACATACATACTGCACTATGCTTACACACTGCACCAATCCAATGAGGTATACTCCTGTCCTGCATCACAGTCACTGTAGTATACTTACTGCACTATGCTTACACACTGCACCAACCCAACATGGTATACTCTTATCCTGCGTCACAGTCACTGTAGTATACTTGATCTCACACACTGCATCATTCCTGATCTCAAACACAAAAGCACTGAGCAGTGCTTTAGCCAGGCACAACAAATGATGATTACACGTCTGTGATTCCCCAGGCTCATTTACAGTGTCACCAAGCATAAGCTGCAACCTATGAAGAAGACACCCACCCACATGCACGCAGATAAAATCTGCTGTTCACATTTTGACTGACATTCCGTTGCTCCTAAAATAGCTTTACAATCGCGTTGCGTAAGAGGCACAGTCTGCAGAAAATAACAAACCCCGGCAGAGGGCTGACCTGACTGATTCATCCTCACCATCCGACGGCAGCTGTTACCTCGTTGGAGAAGGAAGCTCACAGGCAGTTTCCCAGGCATCTCAGGACAGGCCGTACCTGAGCCGACTCTTTCCCAGGCCGACCATGAGAAAGCAAACAACAGCCGCAAACAAACAGGAAACGGCCGCAGGATTCCTGGCATCAAAGCCTTGACATCACACTATCCGCGTTAGTGCCTGAGAGAAGCACCACACTTCATCACCCAGATCTAATTATCACAGTAAAAGCTGTCATTTAAAAAGCAGAAGGAAAAGTGAACAGTTCCTGGTAATAATGTTACAGAAGATTCACAAACATCACTTTTCTAGGAACATCTATAGCCGGATTGAAGGAAGCAACTTTACGTGCCTGTCAAAGTCAGGAATTTATCACTTAATATCAAGACATTCACTTTGGACAAGGTGGAGAAATTATGTTGAGAAATGGTGATGATGATGATTGTGATGATGATGATCACATCTTTTTGATCAATGGTGATTGGCTTGGACAGCTACCAGTCTGCATCAGAGTGGCATTATATCTCTTTTAATAACCATAACATAACAATTTACATCGTACATGTACATTAATACTTTAAATCATGTTTCCCCAATTCTGGTCCTGGAGGGCCAGTCTGCAACACTGGCTGCAGATTTCCCTGCTCAAACAAACCTACTAAACCTGGCAATTGGTAAACGTTTCAGCAGAGAAATCAGCAAACTATGTTGCTGACTGGCCTTCCAGGACCAGAATTGGGGAACCTGCTTTAAAGGTATGAGCTTCGGGGAAGCGATCTCGAACACAAGGTACTGCTGAAGTCCCCTCGTTTTTATCAGCAGAGGTTTGATTCATCAGTCAAACTGCTCTGGACCCAGGGCCTCACTGTAGCAAGCCTGCCACCTGCACAAACTTTGGGCCATTTCACGGACTGCATGCTTCCTGGTGGTACCACTGCACACCGCTGATGCAGGACAAAGGATGACGAAGATAGACTGTGCAGCCTCAAATCCTCCCAATCACACACACTGTAACGCTACGGCAGCAAAAGAGTCACCGTATAATGAAGACTTCTGTACTCATGTATGCACATCATAAATATGGATATGGACATATTTACACATACAACGCATATCTATTCCTGCGTAATATATAATGCATATATATATTAAATATGTCATATACGCGAATCCCTAGACAAATAGTTGGTCAGTTATCAACAAGTCCAGCGATAAATTATTAATTGCAGATTACCAAAATCCTTTCCTCAATTATATGAGCCGATGCGTTTTCTGGCTCAGCCGGGGGAGCGCAGCCTGGCACACCGCTGCCGGATGCTCCCCTGCGCCTGTCCGGAGCCGCTCGGGTCCCGCATCCCGAGCCCAGGCGTGAACGCACGGTTAATGGGATGCTCGGACGGCGCCGATGCATGGTGCACGGAGCACAGCCGATCCGCACCGGCCACCGACAACGCCCGGGGTCTCTGTCACCTGCGCCGGTGACAATAATAGAGTCTGGGACCAAGTGTACTCACCCGCAGCTCTGATCCAAGTCCACCGAGGTACCCTGTCTGCAAGAGACTCGAGTTAAGTCTCAGCAGCAAAAACCCTCCACCACCGCCAGCGCCACCCAGCGCTGCAGCGAAGGAAACCAGTTATCGCGATACTTTACCCGGTGCCCCCCCCCCCGTGCTCTCCCTCTCTTCCCCCTCCTGCATGCATCACTGTTTTTCTCTTGAGCTATTTAAACCACAACGTTTTACAAGTCTTGCGAATCGGTGCCATCTACTGGAAAGGCTGGAACATCCGACCGCGCAACTCAATCAGTATGCGGCACAGAAATATTGGAAACAGAGCGATACTGAGATACCTTTTATAGATAACGAGCCATGTAAAATAAACACGTTTTATATATCTTACGCATTATGCTGGATATATTAAACGTACAGCATAGGTTTTCCATTAAATACAAGTTGGTTTAAATAGGATTTAGATTCATTTTCCTCTCTGTGAGTCAGTTGTATTCCCAGATTTGAAAGTACTGTCACTGGTAAAGCTAAGAGCACTTATAAGGCTCTGTGTGTGCCAGGGGTAGGTCCTGGTGAGATTCCAGCCGCAACAACCTTCATCGCAACAACCACCCTCATCTTCGTCATGGCCAAAGCCGCCTAACAAGGCTCGTAGGGTTGGGACAATATTATATTAATATTGGCTGATATCAGTTGTAATACCCCACTGTGGAAGTGACCGGTAAAGTTGTGTGGAAAAAGTGAGGGACATACAGGGTCCGGATTAGGGAACCAGCCTTAAAAAATAACGTGACGCAAACAAGACCTGGAGGATCTTTGAGTCACCCGTCTCTGCGTGGTTCAGGGAAAATGTGCTGTTGATGATGCTGGGCAGTTTGACGCGATTGTCAGGCTTGTTGAAGAACCCCCAAACTCCTGGATCTCCTTGACCAGGCTGACAGAATAGCTACTGGTCCCACTCGCCACATGGGAATCGTCATGTTACGGAAGATCTCCCTGGCAGATCGGGGGAGGACGGAAAGCAATGTTTTTCCTATGGCGATCTAAAACCAGCCCCATATCATACATTTCATGTCCATCCAGCAGGCAGACCTCCCTATATTAAGGTAAAGTCAGTGCTTTGCACGTGTCCTGACAAGTAAGGTATACCTAACCTGCTCCCCCTGCTGGCCGACATTCACAGTTAAACAACTGACCCATTCCAATTCTGCATGGATATCGTTGGTTTTCCCAGGAAAATTTCCATCCATCCGTCTTACAACCAGTTACAGAGCACAGGGTGGGTGAGACAGCAAAAAGTAGGAGGCGGTGGATACCTACTTTGAATACCTACTTTGGATACCTACTTTGGATGCCATTTGTGTACCAGTCACACAGACCCACAATCTCACACACTGTGGGGCGTTTAGAAACACCCAGAAAATATTTAGAAAAATGTAACTAGATGTAATAAATATATGGCCACCTGGTCATTTATAGGCTCTATTATCTAATCAGGTACCGGTTTATCTAGTCTACTCTCCACTCTTGATCTTCAGGCCTTAAAATGACCTTTCCCATGTTAAGGATGGATTTTTTTTAAAAATATTCTCGACACTCCCTACGTTACAGCTTATGGAAACACAATCAGCCGGCGAGCTCTTTCGTCAGCTGCTCCCGGCACCCCGCCGGCACCCTGACGTCACTGCTTCCTGTTCCCAAGCCACCGACGGGGCGTTCGTGACCTTGTCACGTGTTCGGTCTCCCAGTCAGGCACGGCACAGACCCAGGAACCGGGGCTTTCAGACACACCAGCACTTGTGTGGATGCTTCTTCTGAACTTCTACCAAACAGAAGAACCTAAATAGCGTGTGGGATGAGAGCAGACCGTTTGGCACACTGTGCTCATTTTGTTGATACAGCTCAGGCTATTTTGAATGCAGACCCTGAAGCAGATCGCCTCAGATATAATGCGCAGGGCTATTCCCCAGCAGAACGTGGAGCGGTTAGACGTTGAGTTCTTTGACCACCGTCTGCTCCTGTCCTGTTTCGTCTATTTCCGTCCCGTCTCTGTCATTTGTTTTAGGGGCGTGTATTTGTGCAGCCTGCTGGCGTCACACCGAGCTTCCTCCTGTCCCAATATCTTTATTACGGCTAAGTTCCACACCTCTGGGCCATTTTTGCCTACCCCCGTATTTAACACACCCACCCATTTCCACACTCTGAACCTCGGTACACGCTCTTATTGTAAGGCACCAAACAAATCTGTGAAATTAATTGTATTAAAAGACAAATACTGACCAAGAGATTAAAACCACGTGTCTCATATTATGAATACAAGTTCTCGATTGTTTATTAAATGTGACTTTGAGTACAGCTCTTGTTTGCCCTGGCTGTCGATACAAGGCAGTGTTTTGGACATCTTTGGACAAAATAAAAACCCGGAGCTGGTATGCATGTGAACGGGAGGGGTGCCAAGGACGTTTCTCAGGGTCGTGTGAGATTGCCACAGTGACGGCTGCAGTCCCGGCTGCACTTTCTGCTGTTCTGGTTGCGGCATCACTGGGGATCTGATCATGTGACCGCCCCCCCCTCCAAACCCCCCACTGCTGCTCTCCAAAGGCTGCAGTACGACACACGCTCACATGCACGCACAGGCGAGCCCATTTGTACGACACTGCGGATGACATTTGCCGTCGCATTCGCTAAATTTAGACATCTTGCGACGCAACAAAACGTGCTGTAAAGTGCATCGTTTCTATCTGCTGCCTCAGCTTTTGTCTTATTCGTGCCAGTTCACAGATATTTCACTTTGTGGATATTTTTATAGATTTAGTTTATTTTGAAATGCACAGATTGATTTCATATGCCCCTTTTTAGCAATCTGAAAGAGTGGCGATGTTTGCAGACGTCCCAGATGCGTTTGCCATGTGCTGCTGGGGATGATCTGAATGCAAAGGTGCTTTACTGTGGCAAATACATTTACATGCTGAGCTGCAGCTCGGAGTATCAACAAATTACAGGAGACGAAACTGGGCCCTGCTGCTTTCATCTATTCGTAACTGTTGACTGAGGGACAGGGAAAGCAAAGGATGCAGTGAGCTGTTATAATCTGGTGTGATTGCTAAGCGCGATGTCGCCGGATGTAGCAAGTACCTGCCTACTATGAGAGCAATAGCGTTTAGTCCCCTATGAATAGGATCCGTGTAAGAGCTGTGTGTCTTCTGTAAGACCCGTGAACCAGAGTTACAGGCATGTCAGTGGTGTGACACCTGAGGGCCTGGTGTAAGAGCAGAGGAATAAAGATATATGTGGTAAAAAGCCCAACAAGAGAAAGAGAAAGGCCAAAACAGCTGGACAGGTTTGTCTTTGCAGTTATTTTCCAGGCCATTCTAGCAGGCTGTATCATGGACGTGGGAGTCAAGCTGCAGTTACGAGGACTAGCAGGGTGAGCATGCTGGTGTCCCGTGTGCAGTGGCCAGAGGCGTAAGGAACAGAAGGCAAGGCTATATGCTGGGTGTTCGATGGTCTTACTGGTCGCTCCATCATTTCCTCTCAGGAATTAATAAATTTTATGTATCTTGCTTATCACGAGGTACGCCGACAGCGTCGCCATGACGACAAAGAGCCATGAGGGGTGGTGAGCCTGAGTGCCCGCGGCTGCTTCCACCACCATGCATAAAGTATAAAACAGTGGGTCGTCCCGGATAAAGGAATCAGCTGAGAAAACAGCACGATCATCTCTGTGGGTAATACATTTAATTCATGTATGATTTTCATTAAATAAAATGTCTTATTGGTGCGAAATTAAACACTCATCATTGCATTGCTCAGACAGGGGTCCCCAGACTGCATGCACGTTAAGATCGGGTGGGAGATGTGCCGGGTTCTTTCAGCAGGGGGCCCTCGGGGGCCCTCAGAGGTCCTCAGTCTCCACATCGAAGGGCCCTGCATCCATCTCCACGTGGATTCGGCTGGGCTCCCCGCGGAACACCCAGCCCATGGGTGTGCGGTTAAATGAGGGCCGTAGGCTCACATCTCGCACCGGGGCCAGCAGCTCAGGCTCCTCTGAGGCCAGCGGGACTTCGGGGGGTTGGAACAGCACAGGTGGGGCATTTTCCAGACCCCCGTAAGGCAGGGCGGTTCTGGATCAAAGGCAAGTGTCAAATTATGATGTTGTGTTGGGTGGTTGCATGAAAGCACATACCTAACCCATCAAGTCTGGAGCATCACCTTATATGTGATTCAGTAGCTCGCATTCCTAGCATCGCTATAGCCCTATGTGCTTACAGTACCAGTCAAAAGTTTGGACACAGCTACCCATGGAAAGGTTTGCTTGTACTATTCTCTACATTTTAGAATAATTATAAAGACATCGACACTATAAAGGAACATACATGGAGGTTATAAATTGACCAAAAAAGTGCGTTGGGACTCGGAAGGTTGCTGGTTGAAATCCTTTGGTCAGCAGAGTGATCCCACCATTGGGCCCTTGAGTAAGGCCCTTAACCCCAATTGCCCCAGGGATTGGCTGACCTGGCAGTCTCCTCTACACCAGTTTCATGAGGTGGCCTATTGGGATGTTTTCCAGCTGTCCTGAAGGAAGTCCCACATATGCTGAGCTCTCATTGGCCGCTTTTCCGTCACTCTCTGGTCAGTCTCCTCCCAAACCATTTCTGCTGTGTTTAGGTCAGGTGGCCAGGTCACATGATGCGACACTATCACTCTCCTCTGTAGGCAGCTTAACTTTTGACTGGTACTGTATATTCACTATTTATTTGTTTGTTTGTTTGTTCCTGAATTTATTTATTTCACCCTTTATTCCATCTTATTGATACTTCTGACTGTTGGTTAACAGTCTAGTGTGAAAAGTATGTGTGAAATTTCATGTTTACATACTTGTAAATCATCTTGAGATTGTGCTGCGTGTTATGTGTTATACTGGGGGCACACCCACCAAGACAAATTCCCAGTATGTGTAATATACTCGGCCAATAAAGATCTTCCTCACACAGCACAGCTAGCCGCGTCCAGGCCGGAGCGCTGCCTTTCCATACCGCTGATTCTGCCGATTTTCACGTGAGCCAATCAGGCATCCAGGGGGAGGGGTCGGAGGCTGTCACCGTGGCGATGGGGCGGCATACCTGTTGAAGCTTTTGAATGTGGGCAGGTCGTGGTGCACGTGCGGCCCGGGCATCTCCATCCGCATTGTAGCCAGCAGCTCCTCATCCCCCTTCATGGCCCGTTCCCATGGCGACATGTACGTCTTCACATACTCACGCCTCTTCTCCTGCGGGGCGCTATCACCCTGCTGTTCACCTGCTGGGAGAGTGTGGATGGGTATGGGGAGAGAGAAGCCCCCTGTGAACGGAGTGACTCAGCCTGGGGGAGCCACGCCTGCTCCTCCTGCTCTTGTCAGCAGTATCAGCCCTCCTTTCTGTGTCTCAGGCTCTCTCTCATTAGCTCTCCTTTTCAGGCTCATATCTACAGATGAACATTTACCCAAATGGCGCAGATTAGAATTAAGAAGGGTGGCTTTGACCCCGGGGCAGCATGCAACCACCTGCAGTGCATCTAGAAGCTGTTCTCCTGCCTCCCAAGCCTGTCATACGTGCCCCCTGCAGGTACACCACCTGCATCGCGGCCAGCCTCAGCATCAGGAAGCTCCACCTCCATCTTCATGCCGCTCTGATGAAGGTCAGCTGCGATTTCTCCCACCAGAGAGGATATCAGGTTCTTGGAGGAAGACAAAGCATAAAATCTGAAAGCCAAGCATTAATATGAAGCTCTTTTGGGTTGGAGTAACAGGGTTATATGTCTTCTCCATATAACACTTTCATACAAAGCCACCCATAAAAGTTGAAAACATCTCAAAGCAGTTCAGATTAAGTTCTTCTTATAAGATTCCTCTCAGTACTATAACAGCTAACCTTCTAGTTTTGAGTGCAAGTACTTATCTGCTGTGGTACCGGCTGTCTGTGTCAAAAGGCTGGCCACGAAGCTCAGCATTGATCCAGAATGTTCTCTGGACGCCCTGGTGTAAGGAACAGGCAGGGAAGGCATTCTCACCATGGAGCCCTGGTTGTGCAGGTCGGGGTTGTTCTCGTAGACGAACCTCTCCACCCGCTGCTGCCGCATCTTGAACATCCTGGAGCCCTTGTTGTTCAGCAGAGAAAGCTCCTCCAGCATCACCTCCTTGGGGGCTTTGATCTTCTTCCCCAGGTCAAGCTCTGCCGGCTCCAGGTGCATGTCCGGGTCTGGGCCACAAAGCATGGACAAGTAAAGCAAACACCCAGAATCATCATGCATTCTTTAACATGACCGTATATGGCAACATTCGGTATTGCAGTCAGACTGTATACAGCTCAGAGTGGTCCTGTTCTTTCATAGAACATCATGTGAAGTTTCTACAGAAATTAATCTGGAGAAGTTGAGCAGATTTTCTTAAGGTTTACAAAGCCTCCAGAAGCTTCCAGATAAACATACATATTCATTTTCCAGTTACAATGAAAGGAGAAGGTCTGTTTTGCAGGACTGGGACCCCAATCTTGAACCCTCATCTCATCTCGAGCTGATGTTCTCCCGTAAATGCGAGGCAGCCTCTAGTCCAGAGAGCAGCCGGGATTCGGCCGTGCAGTAGAATTCAGAAAGGGTGAGGGCCAAGCCTAGGTCCATTACTGATCAGTCACATGACCCGTGTCTGCCTGGGAGCTCCGTGGGAGCAACTGAAAATCATCCCATTGGCTGCCTAATGGGGGAAGGATACGAGATCCCTGAGCTAAAGCCCTCGTCTCCTGGGTTTCTCACACGTTACAGTCTTCTGAATTTTACAGAGTATGGTGTGAGGAACAAGAATCATGCAGCCAGGGGCATTTCTGTGGGCAAAAATACCTGGTTAATGAGGGGACAGCGGAGGACAGCCAGGCTCATTAAAGCTAACGGGAGGCCACAAGTGCAACAATAACAGCGTAGTACAGCAGTGGTGCTCAGAATGGGTTCACCGAATGCACAAGTCACCAACCCCTGAAGTACTTCTGGAAGCAGAACTGGGTTCTACTTGGTACAAAGTAAATAACTAAAGAGATTGTGGTTACAGAAAAAATCCTTATGCTGCAAATGGCAGTGATCAGCATGAATCCCACAACAGATTATGACGTTTTCATTCCCAGATAGTCCAGGGCATCAAAACAAGCTGAGGTTTTGCATGGCTTGCGGACGACAGCAAGGCTACGAAGACACACACGCGTGCGGGGACGGACAGAGTCCGCAGGTGACCTGCCAAGTCAGATGCTGTGTTTCTCATGCGTGCCTCACAGGTGACGTTTCAGCTACTGACACAGTCAGTTCCCCGTGGATCTCCGGGGCAGCGACTTTACATCTAAATCCGTATGTGCAGGCAGGGCATCAGTAAAAGCCCGGCTCCATCTTCTCTTATGGTTAATTTTTTATGCTTTGAAAAACAATAGTTTCAGGAAAAAAATGTGTCTTATTTCTTCATTCTTTAATTTTTCTTAAAGCTCTTAGAGGAATTAATCGGATGGACAGATACAAAACATGCTGAACAAAAATGAAACAGACAATTAAATATCAATTGGAAATGCTTCGTTTTCCATTTGAAATGTGAAACAGTAAGACGGGACCAGACCAGACTATCTTCCAGTTACAAACCTAGTACCGCAAACGTAAACCATAGCCTCAGAACCACAGAATACCCTCTACAATCAATACCACATATAATTGTGCTAAAGAGGCGAGTGTGTAAAGAGCGAAGTGCATGCTGGGTATTTGGACTGCATTTCAGGGGAAGGGTTATCAGTACTCTTTCAGGAATACCCCCTTAGCCCTGGGGAGGGACAGCCAGGGGTTCTAACAGGTGTTTTGCAGTGATACTTAGGCTGGCCACGCATGTTTCCAGGTACGTTTTCCAGGCATAGCTGCTAACTACATTAGCAACTTACATAGTTGGAACCAAACAGCTGAATAGGTCCGACTATGTAAGGTGATAATGGGTGTTTTTGGGAAACAGCCCAGGATAAGCGCCTGGCTGAAAGGCCCGTCAAGCACCCCCTAGGTACCAGTCTGTACACTGAACCACTGTGACCTGTATCCCCAACTGCTGTGACCTGTATCCCCAACCGCTATGACCTGTATCCCCAACCACTGTGACCTGTATCCCAAACCGCAGTGACTTGTATTCCAAACTGTTGTGACCTGTATCCTCAACCGCTATGACCTGTATCCCCAACCACTGTGACTTGTGTCCCAAACCGGTGTGACCTGTATCCCAAACCCGCTGTGACCTGTATCCCCAACCGCTGTGACCTGTATCCCAAACCACTGTGACCTGTATCCCCAACCGCTGTATCTCTGTGTGTCTATGCTTTACACACATAAATACATCCAGGTGCTTCTGCGATGTTTAGCCACTGGGTGAGGAGATGTCTTACCGTCCTGCGTGATGTTGGAGAAGTCTGTGATGAGCTTGGCCGGCTTCTTCCACTCTGGTGCGACTGACAGCGGCATGGCGGGAGGCTAGGGGAACAGGGGATGAGTGGAAGCGGGACCAGCATGCAGCGCTGACGCTCGTATGGTCAGCACTCTACCAGCGGGGGGTTAGGGGAGGGGTCCTTGCTTCTGTGAGATGTATTGCTCATGACCAGCAGTGGGAGGGGGGTTAAAGTCATTTTTTAAACCACACACTCTGGGACCCACTGAAACTAGTCCCGTGACCCACCAGTTGAGAAACATATATATTTAAACCATATATGGTCTATTATGCCCCTAGTGGCCCTTTACAGAGCATGACTTGTCCTAAATAAGCAATCTCTCTAGGAACCAAATTTATGGTGGTATGAGGACAGTGCTCAGTGGTGTTAGTAACAGAACTGACCCAGACCTGGGTCACATGATGTCACATATTACAGTGGGCAAGTGTGTGAGAGCATGTGGGATTTGAGGGGACATTTATGGCTGAACACATGACACATTACATACTATATCACTGTATGGATCAGAAGGTTAGGATTCAGAAGGTTGCTAGTTCAAGTCCCATGCTTGACACAGCCGTGTTAATGGTACCCCGCCCCCCCCCAGCGAGGCCTTTGCCTCTGGAATTGCTTCAGCGGCTGGCTGACTCTGTTTTCTCACATGAATGTCACTTTGCGCAAAAGCTTTTCCTATATAAATTTTAAAACTGTCAAGGAAAAAAATCACAGGATTTCTTAGCAATATTCTTAACATCAAGAATTTCCACTTTAATTCTTTCCACTTTAAATTCTTTCAGAGGAACGGAACTAGTAGTATCTCTTAGCTGCTCTGATGTTTGATATGGGATGGACAGGTATCACATGAGGGGCTCTGATTTTCCCTGTGAGGTTTGTCAGATCTGTACAGCGTCCAGAACGCCTTGACCCAAGCCAGTAGCAGGGAAAGCCTACTATGAAACCATCAGAGAGCACCGAGCTCCGGTTACACCCATGGACATTCCTGGGTTGGCAAGTTATAAAAAGCCACAGTGAGGAGCTGAGCTGGACAATCAGCGAATTCTCCAAACGGGCAACGTGATTCAGGACTCGGGCTGAAAGTGAAAATGTCTGTTTGCCAGCCATGAATAAGTAATATGTAACTGCAATCAGGAGAAAACGATGAGGGCAGTGATCATGTAAACATCATACTCTGAACAAACTCGTATGACTGCTTTCCATGAGAGTTTACTTTTAATGAATTAAGTGAATTAATAAATGATTCCTGCCCATCTGAGAAATCTGTATACTGTTGCGTTCTCTTTGATAAAACCACGTGATTTGATCTTGTTCCACATGAAATACAGACATGCGGAGATATTTATAGGTTTTTTGTGACCCTTTTGCAAAATGATACATTGTTGGAATATAATTAATTTAGATGTTTCACAAGAATTTCACAAGATTCCCTTGATGGAGAGCTTTCAAGAAAGTGGCCCACTATGCAACCAGCTGTTATAATCAGCCTTAGGAATCGAAGCACTACAGGGTCTTTTCATTCTGCAGGCACCCTGATGCTCGGTGCCCTAACCCTAATAAACAGAACCGCTACGTTTCTCCACTTACCGCGATCTGGGAACCCTCAGGGTAGGAGACAGAAAGCAAGATGTTCGGATTATTCCCGTGAAAATTACAAGAGTCCCAGGTTACTTCGGACCTGAGGCTTGGCTACTCCTCCCAGCGTTTCTGTCCAGGAATGGATGGTA
>JAODKC010000045.1:2084525-2094621 GCA_026777985.1 Mormyrops attenuatus | reverse complement strand
CCCCCCCCCCCCCCCCCCCCCCCCCCCCCCCCCCCCCCCCCCCCCCCCCCCCCCCCCCGCGCAGGGGTCGGCGCGCGTGCGTGTGTGTGGGTGTGGGGGTGTGTGTATTGGGGGGCGGGTCTTCTCCTGCAGGGAAATGCTGAGGCCAACTGTAGCATTATCCGGACAAACCATGCCTATCCATCCAGTCTTTATATATAGACACTTGGAATACCAGGTGTCTGTGGGATGTTGTGATTGAATAAAAAGACATGCCTACTGCTGCCACATGTTAATTGGTTAATCTCTCATTGGGATTTTCACCCGCTAGATCACAAAAGCCACTGCCTTTGCTCCAATTCATGACACCATCTCGGGTATTTATGTGCTCATCAGCTATGCTCTATCCCTCCAGGCCTGATTTGTCCCTCGGAACAGCCCCTTCGCTCTTTGTTATCCAGATTATCACAGACTGTAATGATTTGGTTTACAGCTTCAGAAAACACCTGCTCCTGGGTTCTTGTGGCAAGGAGCCCATCCCAGATGTTTTACAGCTTCAGATAACATCTGCTCCTGGGCTCCTGTGGCAAGGAGCCCATCCCAGATGTTTTACAGCTTCAGATAACACCTGCTCCTGGGTTCCTGTGGCAAGGAGCCTGCCCCAGATGTTTTACAGCTTCAGAGAAAATATCCATCTGTGGGATTATAATGTATCAATAGAAATGTATGAAATCCTAATCTTGAAAAGAGTCTACCAGAGAATAAATAATCTAATAACAATGGGTTACATCATTGATTGTAATAAAATGGTTGTACATGCACAGTTCTACAAAATTTGACAGTTGTAATAGATGTAATCATGTAAAATGGTGTAATAACAAATTAATAGCTGGAGAAAACTAAACGTCTCAGCATAACATGCAGGTTCTGTGGTTAACTGGTGCATCTGTCACCGCTACATCGTAATTAAGAGAGGGCTGGACAGTCAACTGAATACTAGGATATTAACTAGATTATTTTTAGGGTGTGGGCATGTGGAGCGAATACCTGCCTGGCAGCTACTGAAGCCCAGTAAACTGTGAGAAATACTGACCCCAGCCACTAGGAGCAGCATACTCCCATGGTTATAGAAACTGCCGCGGGGCTAAACTTAGCAGTTACACTGACACCTAAGCTAGTGTCAGAAAGACTGCAGGGTCACAGGCCGTCTTAGCTCACGGAAAAGTGTGAAAACAAACCCTGGTAGCTCAGAATGACAAATATAGGACATACTTTGACAGAGAGGAAAATGTTCTAGCGATTTGTTTATTCTTTGACAAATTGTTTTATACTTAAAAAATCCACTATGAAAGAAAAAAACCTACTTAAACACATGAAATCCAGGTTAAGAGGAAAGTAAAACATTTGGACATTTTCACGCGATTCACAATACAGCTTTACACATGGGGAACTACAGTGACATCTTGTGGTACATGTAGAGAATGACAAATGATTCCTTAATGCAGTATTTTACAAACAAGTACTCGCGGACCCACAGACAGTTCACGTTTTTGCTGTCTGGCAGGGAGCTGGGAGGAAGCAAAAACGTGGACCGTCTCGATGTCCCCGATGACTAGAATGTGACACACTGCTTTAACGATTCAAATGACAGAAATAGCATCTATTTTTAACAGTAAAATTGATATTGGCTTTGAAGGGGAAGTTCAGATTTGAATTTTATTATCAGGGATTTTGGACCATTATAATAAGAAAATGTGGTATCCAGAAAAATCACTGGGTGTATCTGTGATATTTATTAAGGCTCTGTATCCAGGGCAACCACGGTGTAATCGCAACTGAGGGGTTTATCTGCGGGTGTGGCCATGCGTTTTTTTTTTTTACCTTTAAGACAGCTAAAGGTTATGGTTTTCATTACAAGTACTTTCTAGAGCATGAATTATCAGTCTGTTTTACTCATTCCACATGCAGCACCATGATTAGGAGGGAGAGCCCAGGGCTAGATTAATAAAAAGCAGAAGGAGATGGAAAGTGTGAGGTTACAGTCTACTTTGGTCATGTCGATGTTAGGCAGATTAAAACAGAACAACATGGGAAGGGCACGATGGAAAGTGTGAAGTTACAGTCTACTTTGCTCATGTCGATGTTAGGCAGATTAAAACAGAACAACATGGGAAGGGCACGATGGAAAGCCGGTTATTTTTGGGAAGAGCCCACAATAGCTTAATAGCATGATTGCATTGAACTTTTAACTTGAGAGCCACTTGTTAAATTGACCTTATCTTCCCAACAAGATGTTTATGGGCTCAGCTCCCATAATAATCACCTTTGTGATGGTGTACCTGACATTTCCAAAGTTTCTGGTGGATTCTTGACAATGTTGCACGACCTTCTCTCTGCGCTCTGTGGTTCCTGCACTGACATCCATAGATTAAGCCTCTCTGGTAAAAAAAAGACCATTGTGACTAAAGGCTGTTGAGTGACTGCAGTTTATTGAGAACATTTCTAGCAAGAACAACAGATCAGGGTGAGGCAGACAGTCATTCAGAAATATAAGCTTACAATTAAAAAAACACAAGACAGGACAACCGTGACACTCAAAGATGTTTTATATACATGAACATGAGGCTACAGAACAAGCCATCACAAGGCCTTCAGGATACCATCCAAACGTCTGCCACTCCTTCCGTGTTTCCTCAGGCAGTGTGAGGGGGGGTTTCTCCTTCCTAACTTCCCTTCAGTAGTCACTCGACATCAGGAGGACATTTCATCAAACATGCTCAGAATCCACAATGAACTCCGGTGAATATGTCTAGGAGCAGGTGTGGTCCACACCGTGATCTTCCGATGAAGACCCCTTCATCACTCGCTCGGTTTCTCTTTGCTCATCTTACGGCCACATCACTAGCCACACGTCCTCAGGGCTTCTGCATGCTCATCACACATTTTTGTATCTGGCCCTGGACCTGTTACTCTCATGTAACTTCACATTATTCACAACTATTCATTCTAATAAACAATTATCCACTCTAACACTCACAGTAACTTCATTCTGCTGGACACAATTAGTGTGTGCTGGTGATGGAGATAGGGTACAATTACCACACATTTAAAGATCCAAATATCATAGGCTATGCAAGAATAACCAATCTATATAGATTCAAACACCATCCAGTGTCCAGGAAGGTGAAGGAAACTTGACTCTTAGCCAGTAGGTTGTAAGTTCAAGTCCCTCGGTATCTGTGATATCTAATTGCTAGTTACTTCTCGGCGATTCACTAAAATCCATAAGTAGTGAGAAAGGCCGCTACCTAAGAGCATTGGCTAGCTAGTAAGTAACGTGTAAGTTTAACACATGCAGGCCTGAACAAGAAACACATTTCACACCCGTCACATCCAAGTAAATGTGACATTGTATAGACTGCCATTTTCATAGAAAAAGCAGACATCCCAGCCCTACATATCTCACTATTTTCTTACTCATTTTTATCATGTCACAGTGTCAGGAGCTGCACGTTACATCTCACAAGGCACCGACGCCCAAAGAACTGCAAACAGGCCTATGTTTCTACTACAGAGACGACAGCAAAATCACGAAGACTCAAATACATACATCAGACACAGAATCCTCACAAAAAAATCAGGGAGTGCTCTGTTCTGTTCAAAACTGCGGAAACACCTTGTGCAGTCCATATTTTGTAGAACTGGTTTGCTTGTGTTCCAGCGATATTATAATGAAGATATAGGCAGCTATGAGATTCATTAGGAATAGGGTTCAGTCTGTCTTTCTTTCTAATGATATAGCTATGAGGTGTGATAATGTTACTGTGTCTTTCTGAACCAAACACAGTCCTGGAGTGCATCATGAGATTAGATATCTGGCTGTTACAATTCAAAGTGCTGCGCTATGAGTTTGAGGTTCCACAATCCCCAGAACAGTTAACAGTGGTTACATTTGCTAAGCATGCCAGAGAATATTGAATACAACAATGCATCAGTACAATTCTGAGAATGTTAGTCTTGCCTAAGTCATCGATTGATAAGGTGATTAATGTATACCCTTCAAGTTCAGCTATTTATAGGTATATTTGTTGTTTTAATTGAAGGGGGAAAATGAAATTGTAAGTCATTTTTGGTGACGATTTCCAAGGGTGCTCAATAATCACAAGTTAATTTGTTAATTTATTAAATTATCAAAATTGTGAGGCCTTATCAAGGATTGCTGTGCATGATTTAGTTTGATAAAAGTTACCTGGTGTTTTTGATGTGATTGCACCCTATTTGCATATGATTTGCATTACTTATAAAAAGGGATCCAAAATGGTATTATTGTTACTATGCAGCCTATAATATAAATGTTCCATTATTAATGCCCATTTACGATTTCATTTGCAGCAATTAATACTCATTCTCAGGTTTTACTAATTTCAGTTCAAAAAAATTTTTTTAGACACAGCAGCTGATGAAAATTGATCACAAGTTGGCCTCAGAAGATGATCAATGTTCTACTACAGGATAAGTGAAGAACCTTCCAAATCCACACTCAGGAGTGCGTAGATGCTGGCCTCCACACATTAGCCTGGATGCCCATTCTAGAAGCACTGAAATTGGGTCTAGGAACTCGGATTGCAGATGAGCTCCCTAGAACCGGTGACTGCAGGGTGGGGTTAGCCAAGGGGCTGAGCTCCGGGGCACTTTTAAACTGCTTCAGGGCCTGGATCCCGCCATAGGGGGCACTCGAGGTCTGGACAGGGCTGTAAGGAGGGTTGGGGGTAGGGTTGAAGACTGGGGTGGTGGAGAACTTAGGCAGCTCTGGCAGAGCTGAGGTATAGGTGGGACTGGGATCAGAGGGGGTGAAATGAGAGGTGTTCACAAAAGCTTCCTCAGTGCGCAAAATAGGCTCCCCCAAGGTGGTGGCAGAGCGTGGAGCAATGGTGGCGGGAGCCAAGGACGAAAACGTCGACATAGGTGTCGGAGTTGAGAACCTCTTGACCTCATGGACACGAGCCGCCCTGATGGGCACCTGCTTGGGTGAGACCAGCGAACTGCCCACTGCCCGTCCACCCTGGCGATGCCCGGGTGACTGGTAAGATGAGGCCTCAGGCTGCTGCTTGACACCTCCGCCGTAGGTGAACAAAGAAGCGCTCAACTGGTGAGGCTGCCTGCTCAAGACATCAACTGCTTTAATTCCTTGATTCTGTGAGCCCTTCTTAGCACTTCCTGTGGCCTCAGAGGACTTGATGCCGCGCTGTGCTGTTGGGGGGCACGATGGGGACAGCAAGGGATTGTAGCTGATGGGGGGGGGCGCACGAATGTTAGGGGAGTACTTCCACTGTCCTGAGACAGAGGGAGTGGGTGACGGCTGACGGAGCTCCCTGGGGGAGACAAACTGAGCTGGAGGTGGAGTTTCACTGCCCACCACATACCTGTCCATGCGGCTTTGTCGGCGGGCAAACAGCTCTGCGCCCTTGCCGCCCATCTGCGGCACTGGGGGAGCTGATGGCTTGGGAGCAATGGGAGGTGGGGGGAGCTTGTTTCTTTGGGCTTGCATGAAATTGCAGGCTTCCGCCCCCAGGTTCAGGAGGTCTTCCTCTGGCCCAGACTCGAACCCTGCCTCACCTCCAGCCCGGGGCTTCTCATCTAGGTTCTGAACAAGCGATAGCAGCTCAGGGTTGGGGGAAGTAGCCTTCTTCTCTTCGGGAAGGCTGAACATGGGCTTCTTGGAGCCACGGCGGCGTGCCTCCTGCAGGATCCCTGTGCGAGCCGCTGGCACTGAGATCCTCTGTTCACGGGAAGCTAGGGCCTCGGTGGAGTTGGGTGTGGGATGAGACTGGGCGAAGTGAGGCTCTGTGGTAGGGGCTGGTGGAGTTAATGTGATGAGAGGACTGAAGGACACCTTCTGGGCTGTCAGCGAAGAGTTTACATCATCAGGAGGAAGCCTGGGAGGGTAAGCTGGATATGGAGGTGGAGGAAAGGGCGTAGCAGGTGTAGTGGGAGCAGAATAAGGTAGGGTAGAGGGAGCAAAGAGTGTGGCAGTTTGACAGTAAGGAGCTGAAAGCACTGAGTTAGAAGAAAGAGCAGGGGGAGGAGAGAAGGCTCCAGCAGGTGTAGATGTTGGAGAGAAGGGGGTGGTTGGGGGAGAGAAGGGTGGGGAAGTGACAGGTGGAGGGGAGTGTACAGTCTGCTGGGGAACACTGTAAGCAGGAGACCGGGCCGGGATGTAGAGGGAGGAAACGGAGACGGCTCGCTTGACTTCTCCTTTGAAGGGGGAAGAGGTCGATGACCCTTGGACGGCATCCGCTGCTGGTGCTGCTTGGGCAGTGGCCTTCTTTGTAACGCTGGGATGGAAAACTACCGGCGAGCTAATGGCACAGTGACTGACAAAGCCAGGTGCAAATGGGCGTGCAGTCCTGTTCAGCACAGAGCCAGACGGCAGCTCCCCCTGCTGACTGGAGGCTAAGGGTGTGGGTTGACCTGACTCAGAGGCAATGGCCTGAGGTGTAATCATGAAGGAGGTTTTGCTCACAGAAAGCAAATCTCCATTCATGGAGTTGTAGTTCATGGGTGTAACTGGTACAACTGGTGTGACTGGTGTTACCGGTGTAATCTGAATAACAGGTGTGACCGGCATGGTTAATGGGGGGATTTCAGTTACACAAGGCGTCACCGGATTCTTGACTTTGATGTCCTGCAACTCCTCTGTCTTCTTCCTTTGCTGTTCAAAGAGCTGGGTACCTTTCCCCGAAGTAGCATTCAGGCCAAGGCCATCCATCTCTGCATCGTGAACCGGAGTCTTCTTCTCCAGGATGTCTAGGTAGTCGCTGTCCCAGGTAGAGTCTGGAGCCGACATAAAACCGTCCTCATCAAGCTCAGATTCACTGCCCAGGAAGATAGCGTCCTCCTCTTCCTCTTCGTCACCACTTGGCCGAAGGTCGCCGTTGACGCTACCAAAGCAAGTGAGCGTGTACTTCTTTGCACGCTGTCTCCGTTTCTTGAACATGAGCACACCCTTGGAGTGCGGGTTGGGGGCGTCGGTCAACAGCGAGGCGATGGTGCGGCACTTGCTGCGAGCTTCTTTCACTTGCTTCTCCTGGACGCTCTCACCACGGTGAAGCTCTGCAGTGGATGGTACAGAGAGACAAGGTCAAAGGTCAGTGACAGGCCAGTGTAACTTGTTGCAGTTTTTGTAGCTAGCTGGCTATTTGGTGACTGAAGGCGGAATGTAAGATTCTGGATAGAACAGCCCACTTGACAACAATCACATGACCAGTGCTGACCAAACCATTAAGCGACATTGGCAGCCGTCTTGGGCACCCTCTTCTAAGGGGGCGCTGACTTACCAAGTTACTTTCTTTGATGTTTAATCAAAATTCAGAAACGTTATTTAAAAATTGTTTGTTTACTGAAGAATATACTTTTGACAAGTTTATTGATGCTTGTGACATATGACACATTTGTGACATGCTATAATGGACAGGGCAAGGCACATCTTCAGAGTTACTGAATAAGCAGTTGCGGAAAATGGATGGTTGGATTTAAGGTTGATATTAAAAGAGTTTTGACCTTTAGCATCAAGGGGAACAATGTGGAGCACAGAACGGCAAGACTTTTCTGTCCCATGGATAACTAAGCTTGGCATTTAAACGGAGAGCCCCGTGAGGTCAGGAGCTAAAAGCAGCAGTAGGAACCTATTTAACAAGTTTCTGTCCTGTCAGCTCTCTGAATGACAGGGCAGCGGTCCCGCGACGTCGTGGCGATGCCGCGGTTATGTGATAGGGCCTGGGGCCTGCACTGAGAAACTGTACAGGGCGGGGGTTGCGTCATCTGAGCAGAGCAAGCAGCTCGGATCAGTAACACAGGACCCCTTACAGTAATACGGGCAGTTGTCCATTTTTAATGACATCCGGAAGTCAGCTGCTCTGTAACTGGGCAAACTGCATAAAATCAAAGCCTGTGATGTCAACACTGCTGACATTTCAGTGTTTCCTACCATATTAAACCTGAAGACAAGACAAGCGCATGTTAGGTAGATGACCCAGTAGTTTGAAGGTGATCCAACTGAGGTTCCTAATTTTCATACTAATACACACCAGATGCATGAATTAATTTGATAGAATCAGGATGACATGAACTAGGCATGTAATAAGAACTAATGACTAGCAGTTTTAAGTCCATAATGAGGCAGAGTAAATGGAAACCAACTGAAAAACCAAAAGAAAGGTATAAAGGACCAGAAAGGAGACAATGTTCTGTTAGAAGTAATATGGCAGGTTGGCACTTAATGAGTTGTTCTATCAACCAAATGAAGTCTATGAGTTGTTCTATCACCAAATGAGGTCCATGTCTGAATGCCCTTACGCTCTTCATGGTGCTGCTGTGATACAGATCTCCAGCATGGACACTAACAATGACTGTCCCCTTGGGTTTCACATCCTTAGTCACACAAATTTTCTGAGCTGTATCACGAGAAATCACACAGCTGTCCTTGGGGGCTGGAGGTGTCCACAGAGATTAAACATTAGTCATCCCCTATTAATACATTTATGGATCTGACACCCTGACAGGGTATTCCTTGGAGGATGTCCCGATGTTCACGCTCTCGAGGACTGCTGTCATTGGCCCTTATCCCCGTCACTGCTCTTGCCAGTGGACATGTTCTGAGGACACGATCATGTGTATTGTGAAGGTCCCTCTACTGGACAGATGGACTGACCACAGTGACCTATAGTGGAATGCATGCATCCACAGTGACCACCACTAAGCAAAGATTTGCCAAACAAACAAACAAAGGCAGACAAACAGGCAAACAAAAGACATGGAGCACGTGTGGCTCATACAAAGCAGTTCTCGAGTGAAACACGGTTTCCTGTCAGTCTCTGCACTGTCCTCACACTGGCTACCCAAACCAAGGGATGAACTGTAGAAGCACCTCCTCAAAGGGATTCACCATTGACTGATGGTCAGGTCAAACTAAAGAGGTCTACCACACATTAATAGTCAAAGGTTTATGAAAGGGTCCACCACTGACTAATGGTCACATCTCACTGAAGAGTTCCACACATAAAGGTCACAGGTCTCTGACGGTGTCTACAGACTGTCAGTGTGCCTCTGATTAGAGGTCCACTGCACGCACGTCTTTCTCTAGAATCTCTCCATAAACACTTACCTGTAACTAGAGACTTGACTGCTCAACCCAGATAAATATGTCCCACAAATATCAGTGTATGCATTACAAAAACTGTAAAAGCAATGCCAAGATACTCCGGCAGTACCAGCAAGCCCATTAACTGGTTGTTTTATCTTGTCACATAGTTTATATATTCTGGCAGATTTATTCCTTGTATACCTCTAAGTGAGAGAGAAAGCAAGAGATCCTATTTGTACCTGATAAACTTGTTTTCACATACCCAGGCTGATGATAGTGTTCTAGAATCTGAACTTGCAAAGTCAGGTCTATAGGGATGATTAATCAATTAATCAATCATAAAAAATTCACGCATTTTAAACAAACAAGTTCTATCCAGTATCTTGTCTGCTTGCTGTTAACTGGCAGAGTTGAAGTCCCCTAAAATCCCAGTGAAAGCACAGCAGCCAGTCACCCCCAGTAGCCCCACCCACAGTCTGCCGGCCTCGCCAGTGGCCCCTGCCGCCTTACCCACCTGCGTACACGGAGTACCCGCAGTCACTGCTCGTCACCAGGGGATGTTCGCTCGGCATTATGGGGAGACGGACCTGCGGGAGTCTCCTGTCCCTTGCCGATGGCTCTCCGTTCTGATGGTCAGACTGGAGGGTCTCCGTCATGTATCTCCCTTCTCCAGATAACTGCCCATCATCCCTAAACTATCCAGCCCCCCCACCCCCACCCTAGTCTTTTGTCTAACCACCACATTCTTGGCACCCTACTGAACAGCATTAGGTCATTCTGATCTATTTTTACCACTGATGGACAGGATCCACCTGTCAGTTTTGCCTGAGGAGAGGGGGTGTGGGGGGGTTGTGTTTAGTCAGACTACGGGCCATCCTGCCGCCCGCCGGGGCAGGGGGCCCGGGGCGCCGGGGGGGGGGGGGGGGGCGGGGGGGGGGGGGCGGGGGGGGGGGGGGGGGGGGGGGGGGGGGGGGG
>JAODKC010000045.1:2064210-2083362 GCA_026777985.1 Mormyrops attenuatus | reverse complement strand
TTTATCCGCACACTCCACTTGCTCATTGTCCACCCCCCCCCCGGGCTGGCAACCTACTCACATCTCCTTTTTTACCACCAAATAACAACCACCCACACACCCCCTGCCCCCCCCTTAACCACCCACCCCCCCCCCCCCCCCCCCCTGCGATTCCAGGCTAAGAGATGGGGGGTTGATATTTCCAGTTCTCTACTGACGTCTGACACTAATGTGTAACCTTTGGATGGATCCGAGGACTGGCCAGGTCTGGTATTAGGATCCGGTATTAGGTATCGGTATTGAGATCGGTATTGGTCCAATGGCGCTCTAGCTGTATTCTGAGTCCAGATTGCACCTCTGCTGGGTGTCCAGGTATTTCTTCTCAAACACAAACATAACCCTCTGTGGTACCCTATCCCCCATTGTACATAATCCTCTGCGGTACCCCATCCCCCATTGTACATAACCCTCTGTGGTACCCTATCTCCCATTGTACATAACCCTCTGTGGTACCCTATCCCCCATTGTACATAACCCTTCGCGGTACCCTATCCCCCATTGTATATCACTGCTAATCATTGTGTTTCTCTTCATGCGGATATCACTGTATGCTGTACCAATAACACTTGCCTAACTTCTGTGTGTAGATGCCGTATTAACGTATGGACCGTCACTCAACATCACAACAAATGTTAATCCCAGAGCTTTATCCCAGCTCTCAGTGAGACGGCAATGCAGGAACAAGAACAGCAGGAGCACTTTTGGCAGTTTGAAGATCTTTACAAGGCAGCTCTGCAAGCAGAAGGTTGGACACCCGGGGTGAGGTCCCGTTGGTAGATTAAGTGGGATCTCTTCAGCAGAACGGTCAGCTGTTCTTTCTGGGACCAGCGTCATCCCTTTGGAAAATGGAACTGGGCATAAATAATGTTCTCATCTTCCTGCCGGTCGTCCTATTGTCTGATGGAAGATAACAGCTGCCCAGGTTATATTTGGGCACCCTTACCCCTTACCTCACCCCCCAGTTCTGACCATGCATCCTGTCCCATCCAGACACGCACTCCGTCTAACGCGTGGAGGGAAACTTCTAGTATGTTACATTACTCTTAATCTTCACTAACTGATTTATTCTAATTCATTTTGCTGGTAAATACTTGGCAGAACCGACACAGTGAGTATGTGTGCTTTATGTATCATTTACTCACACGTGAGCTTTACATAACAGTTAATTTTTTGCTTAAGGGTTCTGCTTCAGTATTGATATTTTAGGGTTTGTATGTTAGCAGGGCTGCCTGTCTGTGTTCACGGATGTTTGTGAGGGCAGAGTTCGGGGTGTGTGGGTGTACACGTCCGTGAATGTTTTATGTGCTGGTCTGCATGTGTGCGTGTGTGCTTAAGCGCGCAGGACGGGCTCTATCGGGAATCTGACGCGAGACAGCAGCTGTAAATGCTTTGCTTGCTCTTCCAAGGGGCCACTTGTGTTATCCGACTGAGTCACGGGGCAAATATAGCCCTAGTTTGTGCCTCTCACCCAGATTACCGCTGTACCTGGGTCTTTCACTAAGACCCTGGGCCCTTCACATGTCAAACAAAAGACCCAGTTCCACCTCAACACACCCTTCTAAGGCTAAGAGACAGTGAACAGTGCCCCCCGATGGAGATCCCATGTGTTTGTGGTAGGACACGTCAACAACGTAAGACACTTAGTAATTGCTATGACGATGTTGCGAAACCAGCATTTATTTTGTCCCAGACAAATCTATCACTCCCATCAACTCCGGGGCGCAACCTTGCATAAACAGGCCGCTGGGTAAAAAGCCTCTCAGTCTCCAGAGGGATTCTCATGGCTAATTGGTCGTTTCCGGATTAGGACATGCCTCGATCCCCAACGGCACCATGCTTATAATGGAACAACAGCCATCGTTGGCTGAGGTACTTACTGGCTTGCTTGGCTCTGTCCCTGTAGGTAACAGTGAGCTCCTCGTCCATGGGCTGGATCACAGGCCCCACAATGGGCACCAGGGCCCCTGTGGACACAAGCCGGAGGGCCTCCTTTGCCCGCTCAGGGGCCACCAGGGGGGGCAGGCCCAGGAGCTCCTGAAAGCCACTGTCAGCTTCGTTGGAACCGGGCCCATCCATGGGGCCTTGCTCGTCACAGGCACGGGCGTCTCCGATGCCGTTCTCGAGTGGCGTGGCCCAGCCCTCCTCAGGGAGCCGGAACACCACCTCCCTCCTGGCCACACCAGGCGGATTTTCCCGCCGGCCCCCGCCACCGCTATCACTGTTGGGACTTCGGCGTCTCTGCCGCCTCTGCCGTTCGTGCACAGTATCGGCATCGCTGTCCGTTTCGGCGTAGTATGCCTCGCTGCCTGGGGGTGAGGTCACCCACTCCCGGCCCGTGGGGGAGAGCAAGCCTCCCCGGGGTACCTCAGCCGGCCTGTGGGGGGCAGAACCGATGCCAGGCGGGGACAGGGCCCGCAGGGCTGCTCGGTACTCCTTGTCGATGCGGGGGGACGGGGCGCGGTCCGGGAGCACCACAGACTGGAAGCCCACAGGAGGCCTGAATAAGGTAGGAGCAGAGCAGATAAGATTACATCCATGAGGAGCTATGTATGCCGAGCCATTCATTCCTCCTTGAACGAGCCATGACTCAAAGGGCCGAAAGGATTTGTAAGCAGGCATTCAACAGGACAACTCATACACAACGTGCCTGATCCATGCCACTGAAGGCTAGAATTACAGACAAAATGGGATGCAAAATATCGATGCTAAATACTGACATTAATATCCTGCTACAGTGCCCCTTGTGGGAAGGAGGACAAAGAACATCTATCTCAAAGCAAGTCAGTATAGTACCCCCAACTTTCTGTTCGATGTCATCAGTGATAGCGGAAGGAGTTTCATCATTTAAAAAAGGACACTTTAACTCTACAGTTTTCACAAATAGAATAACAAAAAAACAACTGATCCATATGATAAAACGGGTTTATCTGATACGGGCCTACAGGCTTCATTAGATATATGTTACGTCCTCGCGCTCTGCATGCGCAGCGAATTGGCTACAGTGATGCGCAGATTCATAATAAAATGTAAGGAACGCACTCTTATTTCTTTTCCTTTTTTTTGGGAACGGGGTGGTCTGCATTCCCCGGTCCTCCCTGCCTGTCATTCTAACCTCTTGATGCTGATGCGAAGCGTCCCTGTGCAGCAGTCGATCAGGTTCATGGCTTGGCCGTGGCTCAGCTGCCCACACCGCTGCTCGTTGATTGACAGAAGCTCATCGCCTTCACGAAGACCTGCTCGGCATGCCTTGCTGCGCTTCCGCACCTTGACCACCAGGGGGAAGCAAAAATACCACAGCTACAGTTAACAAGATAAGATGAAAGACACAGAATGAAATAAAAAGGGTTAACATTCAAAACCATGTTAAAAAATGCACTAAACATCACTGACAAATAAAATGTTTCCCAGTCTGACTGCAACCGTCACAGACTTATAGTGCACATAAAAAGTCTGTTAAAATGCCAGGTTTTTTTGATTTAAAAAAAGGATAAATCCACAATAAATCCTTTCAAAACGTTTCCCCACCTTTAGTGTGACCCATAACCTGAAGCACCTTTTGATTTAATTACAGCATTCAGTCTTGTGCCCCATGCTGACTACAGGGGCCCCTACACAATCCCCCCAGGATTATTGTTTGAATGGATGGATGATGGCATAATTTGAAACTGACCAGCTGGATTTCAGGATGACTAAAATACACTTATCAGGACACACATGCATTTTATGGCACTTCATTCTCCATAACTCATGATGCGTCAGACAATCCTGGGTCAGATAATCACCTGACAGACATGACCCAGCACTGCTCATGAGCCCAAAACAAGTGCGCATCCGTTCTGTCCAGTGAAGACGAGACACCGCACTACTGAAAGAGAGACAGCGGATGTTTGGAATTGGGACAGATCCGGGGACACGGATTCGCCAGAATTCACTGGTGTTTCTTGGCACCAGGGAATCCACATCCCCCGGGGAGCAGAAGGCTTCCCCTGAGCGGGAGACAGTGTGTTTATGCAGCACCACACATTAGCGAGGAGAGCGCTTTAAAGAGCTCTATCGAAGGGCCATGTTTGTGTTTTTATCCTGTGAAATATATAAACCTTCAAGGTGAGAGCACACCAACCGTGATGGGGGGGGGGGGGGCACTCACAGCGTCACAGCCTGTGTCCCCAGGCCCTCAATAAATAGGCCATTTTCTTAGTATTTCTACTGCGTGTATTTTTACACGGGCCCATCTGAGCTTAAAACAGGGGCTTAAATTAACGCGTATGTGACCCGCACATGTTGCACCGCCACCTTGTGGCCTGGAGGCCCATCTCATGCTGGCAGACAGCTGATCCAGATGTATAAATAGATGACAGAACATGGCAGAAACAAAGTGGAGCCGTGTCTTTGACGGAAAGGGTGTGAATGCTCAGTGAACCTCACGTGCCTTTTGATGGGCTGATATTTAAGGTCCTTTTACTGACCACTGATTTCCAATGAATTTTAATCCAAATTTAAAGCAGCAGGGATGCTGACTGTACACTGGGTGTACACTGAGTACGTCATGCTGCAGAAACAGCACCCCCTACTGGCTCAAACTCAGCAGTCTGTCTTTCAATGAGACCTTTTCACTAGGGCACAGCCCCCCCCCCCCCAAACCAGCAGTAGCACCCATGCTCAGGCATGCCAGGAATGTGCCACACACCCCAAACGGACCCGAAATAAGCCCCACACTTCAGAAGGATCAGGTAGCAATTTGTTGTAAATGAATATTAAAAAGCCCTGATTAAAATTGTGGGGGCCCCATTGACCAGCCAAGAGTGATCAAAAGAGAGCAAATCACAGACAGAGAACATCAGAGTACATGACAGCACGGGTTTGAGACATTTGAGCATTAGGATGCCCGACGCTGGCATGGATACCACACCCAAGGGTTAGCAGGGGGCGTGTGTGACGGCGGGCATCGGGGGCGGTCATTTAAGGGAACCGCTTGGCAGACAAAGCGGCAGGGAAAAAAAACACAGGAGCTGAAAGCAAAGTCCAGAGGTGACCTTGTTGTTACAGAGAAGGGTGGACAAGATGGGAGTCAGTCAGATTTAACCAGCGCTGGGGTGACTCAAATCCCAAACCGCCTCACAGCACAGGACAGAGAACTGAAAAATAGGCCAACGGGCAAACATGAGCCGGTCAGAACGGCTGTCTGATCAGAGCAAAAGCAAACCAATGACGCTCTCACTCTCAATGCCAGTGCACATGACTATTAATAGAAAGCTTGGGTTTGCAGACTGTCCGAAAGACATTTTACCTTTGAATGGTGTCTATTCTGGTTAACCGTGCCCTATGAATAACAATGCCCATGTACTACGAAGGTTATGGAATTCTGAGATTAGTGTCGTGGGAAATATCTTGGAATTACAGGGAAGCCAAACAAGTGGCAGAGTCATTGGGCTTAAGATAGCAGCCCTAGGAAGCCTTTATTTGGAAGCGCAAGCTCTGGGAATTACTGAAGAGCTTTCCCAAACTAGCTCATAATTTTTTTGTTCTGTTTTTTTGAAGGAAATCTACAAGGTTTTCTGACATCAACGTGAAACATTCAGCAACATGTGATCAAGAAATATGAACTGATTAATAATTTTATGTACCGTACATTTATACGAGGCCTTTAAACACTTGATAAAATCATAATTGTTCCACTAACGCTTAACAATCCTACAAACTTTAAACGAGCCTTGCTGTACATAGAGATCGTACCATGTGCCCATAACTGCAAATTATTCTATAATAATTCATCTAAAAATACATGTTTCAGAAACAAGCAAACTTGTAGCGGATGATGACACAGAAAAAGCTCCCAGTTATTCTGAAGCAGCATAAATTCAAAACCAAGGTCTGTGTGCGACCCTCTCCAACATAAGGCCTTAAGCAGATGTCAGTGCAGAACTACACACCACCTTCTCATATGAAAATCTACACATATTTCCTCTGATGATCCTACATAAAATGTGTGCCCTACCTTTTGACATCTACGACACATGACTGAATTGATCGTTTGAGGAAGGTCTGAGAAAACTACAAATCCCAAGATGCCAAAGCAAATGAAAAATGCCAAGCGCCCATGGCAGCTATTCAGATGGATCTGAAGCTCCCGGGCCAACAGGTTGCTCGCCGGCTACGATGGGCAGTGCGTGACCCTGGACCGAGCTGCACTCAGCAATGGAAAAACAGCACAAAACTCACAGCAGCATTAGGGATGCTTCATCTACGCCACTTTCTGCTCCTCTTCCTCCTCCTCTTCCTCAGCACTCCGCTTACCTTCGACACCTCCAGCGGCTTCTGGTGCTCGGCGCCACCCTGGAGACGGAAGCCCCACGGAGCGCCACCGGACAGCGTGATCACCGCCTCCTCCGCAACCATGGCTCGACCTGTACTCTGCCTCCCGTAGCTCGTCCCTTAGCTTGCCTGTCTGTGCTGGGGGGCCTCAGTGGTCCCCAGACTGTCAGAGAGGGGGGCTTCCCTGACGGCTGAGCTTACCCTGTGGCTGGGGTAAAGACCCAGCTCCTCCTGGAGGCGGGTGAGGACACGTGGGTGAACCCCACACGCACACACACACACACGCGCACACAGGCACACACACACACACGCGCACACAGGCACACACAAACCCAGCAAAGGGGAGAAAGAGAGATAAACAGGTGGGCAGAGAAAGGAATCAGGAGGGCTACTGGGCAGAACTACCGCTGCACATGCCATGGAATGCCATACTGACTTGTAGGGGGGAGGAAGGCCTTCCTGTCCACCACAGTTGTCCTGTCAATCGGGCCCCTTAGGCAGTCAAAGAGGGGAATGCCGATAGCCTTTCCCAAAATAAACCCCTGATTGGAGAGCTTTGTCTCCAAGTGGCTCCAAAAGCCTCTGCAGGGGCTATTTTAAGAAGATAACAGAGTCACTGGAAGCCCAAAAAAAGGCATTTTAAGAGAGAAGGAGGGCTGAAAACCTAGTAAGTGTCAGATAGGATCAGCACATTAACACCAACGTATGCCTGTAAATTCACATGCATGTGAATATACTAAATCAAAGGATGATCCAGTTCTTATTTTGGAGTGAGTATTAGGAGCTAGACAGCGTCATGAAGGGAAAGCAAAGTTAATGTTTATCGATTAAAGGCATGGCAAAGCAAAACAATCTGGACCTAAAGAGCTCGCGCAATCGTCATGACAACTAACACCACAACTTACGCGGCAAGCTGATTTCAGGAATCTTCAGTTTTCAGGCAAAACCTACATTTTCATTCGCACTGCTGGTGTAGTGGAATGAAAGCGCTTCACAAACGGTACTATTAACAGGTGCTAAAATGAACAACATATTTGCAAGCCAGTCAACAGCACTAAGTAGTGATAGTCATTTATCAGACTCCAGCACCATGATAAGAGGCAAAGTGCAGAGAGAAGCTGCCACAGAGGGTGACAGTCAAGGGGAGGTCACCTCTCCGCTGTCCCTGTAGCACTGGAGGCATGGATGCAATTTTGCCCTAAAATAAGATCATTTAATTTGGCAAAGAGCAGTAGGTGTACTAAGAGCACAGGGCAGGATCTGCGTTACCATGGTGACCGACCACCATCCCTGTGCATAGACACCTCAGGCAACAAAACCAGGTGGAGAGTGATTGCAAAGAGACACTCCTGAAGGTGTAGATGATGCTGGCTTGGTGGATTTGGGGGTTTGAAGCTTGTGACCAAGGAGCAGCTTGGCATGGTCATGTCTTGTAGAGTTTTTTAAGTTTTATTAATGAATTAAATATTGTTCAGGATTGCTAAAATGGTCTGTCTTATGTCTCTTTTTGCGTTTTGGTTATGACCCAACCTATTGCCCTGTGCGTCAGTCTCATGCTTGCAAAACATTTTCACCCTCAACCTGATATGAAAGAATGAAAGATATTTATATATCACTTTTCCAAGCACTCAAAGTGCTTTACAGAGCCAATGGGGAGCCACTTCAACCACCACCACCGTGCAGCACCCGTCTGGATTATGACGCCAGCCATTCTGCACCAATACACTCACCACACAGTAGCTAGAGTGGTGAAGGGGCAGGAGAGAATTGACCAGTTAGATTAGGAGATGATTATGAGGCCAGAATTGAAAGGGCCATCATGGGCAATTTAGCCAGGACATCGGGGTACCACCCCTACTCTTCCAAAAGGGATCTTTTATAACCTCAGCAAGTCAGGACCTCGGTTTTCCACCTCATATAAAGCACGGCACCATTTTCACAGTGCAGTGTCCCCATCACTGCACGGGGGCATTAGGATCCACAGAGACCACAGGATGGGCTCCCCTGTCAGCCACACCAACACCTCTTCCAATAGCTACCCAGTTTTTCTAGTTGGTCTCCCATCTAAGTACTGATAAGGCCCAAACCTGCTTAGTTTCAGACAGATTACCTAGTCTGAACTGCGGGTGGTACGGCTGCTGACAGTGAATTAACTAGGAGAGAACCATAAATTAAATATTACCTATGAAATCAATTGAATAAAAATACTTTAACGGAACTGGTGTAAGAGAGTATAAACTCTGCTAGACTGGTATCCATGGTATCCTCAGCAATTTCCTTAAAATTGAATTAAATAAAAGTTATGTCATACAAATATGTATTTCAGTGACTCCATTATTATTCTGCAAATAAAAATTAAGATTCGTATTCTAGACGTAATACTCTGCGTTATGCCACTGTTACCGTATTGCGCAACGGGCCCGGCGTCGTGCTGACGCAGTTGACGTAGCTTCCGTCTGCGGACGTGGCATACACCGGCTGTGCTTCCGGTTTGTGCGTCCGCGGAAAGCGACTCGGGGGAAGCGATTGGCGGAGAAACTCGCTCCGGAACAGGAGACTCTGACCTGCGGTTCTAACCCAAGATAGGCGCCTTACCAACACCTCAGCAGAGCCACGGCGGCAGACAACCGTGCGCTGGTCTGGGACTTAAACCGTACCGTATCGCTCTGAGGGTGAGTACGAGGGGTTGCCGGGGCTAGGCTAACTGCATCGCCGCGCGTCAGCTAGCTGGCTTCCCGGTGGGTTCCGGTGTCATCCGGTGAGCAGGCCCTGACCGAAACTGGCAGCTTTACGCAGCGGTTATCGACAGCCTGGCGTCTGGGTAATCAATATCCCGGCCAAAATGTCCTGAAATGCGGCGACACATGCGGGCCGTTGGCCCTGCGCGAGCCGCGCGCGCCGCCTCGGCTAGGTGGGTCTGCTCGCTTAGCTACGGGGGGCTAGCATGTTAGCTCAGCTCCCGGGATGTGTCGGCCGGCTTTCATTTTAAACTCACAGAAACACGGACACTTGGTTTTATACACAGCGTGTCGGTCTTTCATTAGGTCTGTATTTTCACACCGAGACCCCGCTTCCGTCACGCTTTAATAGCTGTGGCGACGGGCCAGTGGTTGACATTAGGTCACGCTCTGTGCGTTAGGATATATAACCGTATGATTGTTAGCGTATCGGATTTCGCAGCATCCATCTTTTCTGCCGGGCAACTAACGAATTATAAAGGGTCGGTGGTGGACGGGCACCGGCTCCAGAGCCTTTGTGGAAAGTGGTAGGCTGTGTTTGGATGGTGTCGCTCGTATGGCCGTGGCGTGGGTGTGTCATTCACACACACATTGTTTGCATTTCCCTGCGTAGGCCTATCGAGTTTAGAAAGGGATCACTTTACTGAGTACAAATAGGGCCCCAGCACACAAACTCGGATTTAGTACTCAGCTAGTAAAGTTGTTGTCCTAACAACCCCGTAGTGTTTCTTTTTAGACTGGCGAATTTGCATTTTTGCAAAAATTTGCAAAATCTGGAGAGATTAAACACTTCTGCTGTTTTATTCTGGGGTGTGGCTGAGGAGAGAAAACAGCATTCTGTGACTGCATGTCAGGACACTACCTCAGTGGTCTGTTAATGCTGGTGTTAACGCCTTGATTTGAATGCTGAGAGCATTACACACTCTCCATCCAGCGTTATCCCAGTAGGTTATGTACATGTCTTATATTATCCAGAAGAAGGCTTTGCTGTTTGCAACCTGGATAGTTCACGGGTTTTATGTTCTATGGTTCGGGTTGGTATGACACACAAAGGAGATGGTTGAGCAGTTGTTTTAGCCCTTGGCATCAGTGGCAGGATTCCACCCCTGTTCTGAGAGGCACTGATATAAACAAACAGAAGTGTGTACAGCATGTGTATCTGCAGGTCAGAGTACATGCACAGAATAAATACAATTTGATTAAAATCCTTCCCATCAATGCATCCTCCTGCCCTGCTTAACAGTCCTAATGAACTCTCCTTTATTTATATGGATTTTGGTCTGAATGGTCTATGGATTAAGCATTGCTGGTTAGCTTGGTTAAGATGTGTATGTTTGGTCGATATCCAGGTCGATATATGCATTTACTTGGGTTGTGCTTGTACTGAATAACACAAACGTGTTGCTGTGTCATGTCATAGGTTCAGGGATGAACTAAGAATGAATGTCAACCAGCAGCCACACATCGCCACTCCGTATGGGCAGCCTCCGCTTCAGGGCTATCAGGTGTACGGCCAGCCGGGGTATGGGGGCCCCCACGCCGCCCCTTATGGGCCTTACAATGGCCACAATGCAGCGTACCAGCAGGACGCACCCCCACAGCCCCCAGGTAAGAGCCTGCCTCTGTCACATGGTCAGCAAGGGATGATGGGTTCAGAGAAAATGAATCATTGTTAGTATTAATCTCAAGAAATATATATATTTTATGTTATTTAGAAAAACAAATCAACTGAAACAAAAACTTGCTAGTAGGGGAGGGCAGATTGAAGTGAAGGTTATTGAAATTCATTTGAAAGTCTGGTGACCTGTCCTGGGCACATCACCCTTGTTGTTTTTACTCTGCATTACTGTGTTTGGGACACCTGGGATAATATAGACCCCAGGTTTCCCCTTGGAACTGAGAGAGCCAGGCCTGCTACTCCCCCACCACCTCTCGCCTCCCTTCCTGAAGCCAGGAATGCAGATGATTCTCTCCAACCTTCCATCTTCAGAAAGCTACTTGCCTTCCTCTGGCCACTCATCTCTCTTCTCTTATTTCAGGTCATTCTCCCTATTCCAGCTTTCCCTCTAAGACCTTTGCTGCCGGCTTTTCCTCTGACCTGTCTTCTTCCTCCTTTGGCCTAGGTAACTCGCTCAGCTTTGCGTGGCTCACTTAACCTGTGCCTTCTGCCCTATGATGTTGAAACGCTGTCACTCTTGTCTTTGTGTTGGGTTGCACTGTCCAGTCCCTCTCCTTAGCAACCTTGTTAGTGAATTGTTAGGTAGCTTGAGTTTCCTATCTCAGTTATCACATTCAATTAGTAATTATTTAACATCATAAAAAATTTAAGCCTTGACCCTTTCTTGAACTATCAGTCTGATGAGCAGATAGTTGTTCTCCCAGATCTGGCAGGACATAGACTACTTAGATGCAGTAGACAGTTGATGGAGAGATAATTTGCCATGTAATTAAGCTGCTTGGTCAGTTTTGTTCTTTTGCTGCGTAAGAAACTTCATGGCAAACATCAGACATGGTACTGAAATGGTGGTAACTTTGTGTGCCCCACCCTTCCCAGGTCCCGGCCGAGTGCCCCCCAGTTCAGGGACTTCTCCAGTTTCAGCTGCTGGCTATGGCCAGTACCCCCAGGGGGAGGTGCAGAACGGGCCTGCCCTAATGAGCAGCCAGCCACCCAGGTGAGTGCCAGCCAGCGCCAGCTTTTCCATGATCACCTTATGTTTACCTCTTTAAGTTTGGTTTTGAGCCTTTAAAAGTAAAGCACGCTGCCACAGCTTATCTATAAAAATGTGGTTTGTTAGGGGCACAGAGTGCGTTGTGTGTGTGGCTTTGTTCTTGATGCCTTCTGCCTTTTTTGGGACAGGCCCCCAGCCTCGCAGGCCTATGGCCAAGTCCCTGTCACTCTACCCTCGGCCCAGCCTCTGTATCATCAGCACTATCAGGCTCCACCCTCAAGCACCCAGCAAGTCACCAATCAGATGGCTGGCATGCAGATCGGTGCTGCTCCATCCCAAGCTGGTCCTTATGGTGATTAGCCTGAATTCGACATTTTGATTCATTATACTTATTTTTTTTATTGATCGTGATAATTTTAGATTACAGACACTCCTCTACTTACGAACGTTCAACTTACGAACTTTCAGACATACAAGCGAAGAGGATCTTTAAGTCCAAATTGTCTTCACTGGGCTCCCGTTTCTTGTCTGCAACATCAATTATTTTTTCTGCGCTCCAGTTCCGCCTAGTATGACTTCTGGCCGCTACTCCTGCAGCGCAGCAGCGTAGCGTGCATATTCCCGGCATCCTAGTCCTTTGTACTTGCGTATGCCCTTAAAATGATGGTGAATAACGACTTACGAACATTTCAAGTTGCGAACAGCCATTCGGAACGTATCTCATTTGTGAGTAGAGGAGCGTCTGTATATTTATAGTGCTTTTGCTGTTTCATTTTTTTTCCTGATTGTTAGAAGACGTGCTTTTTTCCAAAGAGCAAACTGGTCATAATTTTCTATGTGATTCCTGTTATTGGCTACTCAGGTTGCCTGTCTTTCTTTCAGCTCCACCTACTTCCTCTCACCTGCCATCTTCTGCTACTTTTCCGACACCTGGCAACCTTTCTTACACTTCTCAAGCGGTCCCTCCATCTCAGCCTCCCCCGAATGTCGGCGTTCCCCAAGGGCCCCATCCTCCTGCATATGAAGGCCCCCCCCATGTCCCTCAGCAGCCTTTCCCCGGCTCTGCCCCCCCACCTGTCTCACAGCAGTCATTCCCCACGGCTCCCACCCCTTCCACACAGGCCTCGCTGGGAGGCCCACCACTGCCGCAGCCCTACGTTGGAGGACCCCCTGTCTCTGCTCACTCCCAGTTCCCTGGATCTTTGCCCCCCCACCAAGCTTCAGTTTCTCAGCCCTCGCCCTACCGCTCGGCCGCCCCTCCCACTGGCTTTCCTCCTTCTGGAGGTGCCCCTGCCCCACCTAGACCCACCCCGGGCATGCAAGGACCTCCATTCGCTCCTCAATCCGTATCGGCCCCCCAGGCACCCCAGCCGAACCACATCGGTGCACCACCTATGCAACCGGGGGTGCCCGCTGGCCCTCCAACAGGACCCCTGCCTCAGCAGAATGGTGAGTCCTCTTCGGCCTCAGCCTGTTACTGACAGCATAAATAGTTGCAGCCTGCTAATGCGTCATGCCTTAAATGACGGATGTGCTGCTTTTATGCTGCAGTTCTCTGGGTATGCAGGCATGTGCTCTTAAGAGTAAGTGAGCTTGGTTAATGTGGAAGAGTGACACTCTACCAAAACTGTTTTCTGGGCACTGTCTCTCCCAAAACCTCATTATCTCATCATGCATCCAGTGTACATAGCGTCATACACTGTTATTTTAAACAGTGGAGACTAATGTCGATTCTAAATGCCTTAGGTGCTTTTGGGCAGATGAGGGGCCCCCAGCCGGGTTACGGGGCACCCTATCCTGGGCAGCCGAATTTTGGTTCTCAGCCCCAAGCACCTGCCCCGGCACCACCAGCCCAGAAACGACTGGACCCCAACTCGATTCCCAGCCCGGTATGTACACCCTCATGTGTGCACACACAGCTATAGGTCTCTTAAGCGTAAGCTAGTAAGGGGGCCGAGTGTTGGCCTCAGAGGCACTCCTCTTCAGTTTACTGCTGCCTTTAGTCCTTTTCCAGTTTGTAGACTTTTGTCATTGACGTTTTGATGTGGCAGATTAAATACAGTGTTCCTTGTTGAAATGATTGTGGTCATATTTTCTAAATCCCTTAAGACCATGAGTTGATAATAGCAATTTGAAATATGAGGTTGTATGTTGCCCTGTTTGTCAGTGTTGTGTTCCTGATTGGTTCATTTGTGGTTGACCAAGCCCTCCCCATCCGCCTTGTCAGGCGTCCTAGCGAGCAACGTTTGCCGCTTTATTTTCTGCGTACATCATGAAGAATTATGGGACATTTAATGATTAAGGCGTCTGTTCCTGGAAAGTGGATGCGACTTCAGAGGAATCGTTCCGACAGGATGGAGGATTTGTACAAATACATAATTAGTTTCACTTCCCACCCTTAGTAGTACGAAGTCAAATGTGTCAGTATTGTGAGAAGAAAACCAGTCTAGAGATCTGGTTTGTTTCGATGAACCCTGGAGCATCTGTTCAAGATGTGGGGGGGGTAGTTACTCATCTGCCTTTTTTCTGTCTGTTTGCTTCTTTGTTTTTCTTTAAAAAATTATGGGATGGCAATTTGTTGTATTTCTTTCCTCTCTTAACTCTTAAAGAAAGCCTCAGAAACGCAACCGGTGCAGAAAACAAGACATAGAATAGACCCAGATGCTATCCCTAGCCCAGTAAGTGCACTGTGCCCTTGTGACTCGAGGCCCCGCCCCCTGGGCTGATCCTGGGTGTTCATTTGCCTGCATGCTGTCCCTCCCCTTCCATCCTGCCTCCACCCATTGTCACCTCAGTACTGTGACTGAAAAACCGTCACCAGGCAGAGTCTGTCCAGTATATGAGGGGCGTATCTCTACAGCTGCCACCTTATTCGCTTGTGAGGATGCTGTTTGAAACGTGTCCTGCTGTTCACTAATGGGGAAACCCAATAAAAGTGTCCTATGCTAACTAAGAGCTTTTATATAAAGTCAGCTTTATTTTCAAAAGAAGAACTTATAAAGTGTAGGTCTTTTAATTCATAGGGTTTGTTTTTTGGTTGTTCAATAGTATTCAGAATTTCAAATTAGAAATTAACATAAATAAACATTTGATGCTGTGGCATCATAATCTTTAATTATAATGAATAAAATGAATGTGTCAGCTGTGTACTTGGAGATGTTGGAACTGCATCTTGGCAGGGGTGGGGGGGATGTAGTTAAAATTTCCCCATTCTCCTGGATGGAGCCAGAGATCCTCAGGGACACACTCCCATAAACTGGTGTCTTTACCTCCCTCGCTGAATGAGGCGGCTGTTTCTGGACACAGGTGGCTGTTTAGTGTTTGCAAAGTGCTGCAAATGGGCTTTTATAAAGCAAAGTCGTGTCTGATGAATGGTTCAGAAGAAGGGTGTCTCAAGGCAGTCAGTCAGATTTTATGTCATGAAAGAAACTGCATTTCCACTGCATTTTTTTTTTTTTTGCCAGGTGTTTTATTGCGTGCGTCCTCTAGGAAATCAGGGAATGAAATGTGCCACGCGTGTTTTCATAGCTGCTTTCTTCCTTAATGGAAATGAGAAGGCAGCTGTTTATCTTGTTTTATTTACATGTACAGTGTTGGTGGCCCTTGCCTTTTCAGTACAGTTTGCTGTTTTTCCGTCACAGTCCTGCCCACCCTCACTGTCCTGTGGACATTCTAGGTCGTTGTCATTGTGCACCTCCTTTGTGTGATTCCTAAGTGGCTGCATCACCTTCTGTAAGAAGCTTTAATAGTGCGGTCTTTCTCTGGCCGTGCCTCGCCTCTCCCTCTCTTTTCTGGGTTTAGGGCTATCATGGACAGATGGGATGTTGTCCATGTCTGGTTAATGTGTGGAGGAGGTCCCAACTAGCTGTGCGCATGTGTGTACATGCATTTTTGCGTACGTGTATGTGTGTGTGTATTTATCTAAATGTCCCCACAATGTGGTAAATCCTGTTACTTTACAGCTTGTGGGGAGATTTTTGGGGACCCCACAATATAAACCTCAATTTTATGAAAATCTTTGACTGCAATCAAAAAACTAAAAATGCCAAAAGTCTTGTATTTTGTCTGGTTACTTAAGGATTGTGTTGGGGATATCTTAGTAATTATTATGCTTATGTCCATAGAAATGATAGGAAAATATGAGCTCTGTGTGTGTACATGTGTGTTCACAAGAAAGAAACACAAGCTTCTGTGTGTCTGCTCACATGGTGACTTAGCATCTCGCATTGATCTGTCCTCCTGCTTTAGATTCAGGTCATCGAGGACGACAAAGCCAGCAAAAGTGGCGAGGTCTTTATGACTGGGGTTAGGGGTCAAGCCCCGCCCCTCGTCACAACCCCCTTCCAGGTCAAAGATCAAGGTGAGAGGAAATACCCAGTCAGTTGCTGTTGTGTCTTTGCAGCCCCACCTCATTGACTTGACTTGCTTGCGTTTCCCTCCCCCCACGATGACCCAGGGAACGCTAGCCCCCACTTCATCCGGTGTACGGCCTACAACATGCCCTGCACCTCTGACATGGCCAAGCAGTCCCAGGTGCCGCTAGCCGCCATCATCAAGCCGCTGGCCACGCTGCCTGAAAATGAGGTGAGCGTGGTGAAGTCCCACAGGCCAAGTGCATGCTTTGTTTACCAGAAGCTTTTATCCAAAGCAAAAAACATTTTTGTGAGAAAGCAGGGTCAGGCGGAAATTTTTGTCAAGGCTGGGATTCCAAACGGCGACCTTCTGATTCCAAGCCCTTCGTCCTAACCCTCTGGCCCACTGCATGTCCATGCTGGACCTTCCTTTCCGTTTAAGTCCTAACAGTCACATGGGTCCTGGGCTGTCTGTGTCCACGCCGGCATGTAAACTGGCTCTTCATATCTCCTGCAGGGGCCGCTGCCCATCGTGGACCACGGAGAAGGTGGCCCCATCCGCTGCAACCGCTGCAAGGCCTACATGTGCCCCTACATGCAATTCATCGAGGGTGGCCGGCGCTTCCAGTGCGCCTTCTGCAGCTGCGTCACTGAGGGTGAGTGGCGCCCTCTTCTGGCTGAATTGTCAGTCCCATGGCAGAGAGGTTTAAATCTAGATTGTTCTTATGCTGACATTGATTGGTTTGCTTAATGCTAAAAATGGGGAAGTGTGTTTTTATTATCTGTGTTTGATATGTGTATCTGTGGATGCAGAATGTATTGTATTAATATCTCTAATTGTGACTACCCCATGCCAGTTCCCCCCTATTACTTCCAGCATCTGGACCACACAGGGAAGCGCGTGGACTGCTACGAGCGACCGGAGCTGTCCCTGGGCAGCTACGAGTTCCTGGCCACCGTGGAGTACTGCAAGGTGATCAGAGCCGCCTGGCCCGGAGCCCGAATCAGAGCCGGTGTGCCAGTCCTGGCCTGTCACTCCTGCCGTGTTGGAACCGGTGTACCAGCCCGGCCCAGAGCCCGAGTGAGTCGGTGTGTCGGTTTGGCCCGTCACTCACGACATGCCCGTTTCCTCTGGTCCCCCCTCCAGAACAACCAGCTCCCCCAGCCACCCGCCTTCATCTTCCTCATCGACGTGTCGTACAACGCCGTGCGGAGCGGCATGGTTGCCGTGGTGTGCGAAGAGCTCCGCACGCTGCTCGACTCTCTGCCCAGGTACCTGCTAAGGTCTGCTGCCAGCCAGGGTTATAATTAGAGCCTAAAGTGGAGCTCTCTGTCACCCTAGAGGCTCATGCTCAGGCCTTTTTCGGTAATTACATTGTAGTATACATTTTCACAGCGTCAGTTATATATTTTTCCCTTTTAATACTTCATCTGGTGATAGAAGCACTGAATGCACAAAAGTCACAGAAATTCTGTGTGGTCTGGCTGGTTAGTGGCTGTTTTGACAGGCTACACCCAGGTAGTGAGTCCAACTTGCCTGACTATCACTGGGTGTCCCCTCAGCGAGCCTGGCACAGACTCCCCCATCAGAGTGGGCTTCGTCACCTACAACAAGGTGCTACATTTCTACAACGTGAAGAGCTCGTTGGCCCAGCCGCAGATGCTGGTGGTGTCTGACGTGGCCGACATGTTCGTCCCCTTGCTGGACGGCTTCCTGGTCACAGTGGGCGAGTCCCGCGCCGTCATTGACAGGTGGGGGCGCCACGCTGTCCTCTTTTTGTTTTTGTGGCTTTGCTGAAGGTCCCGTTTGAAGCTTTATGAGCTCAGATTGCTGTTGCCGGTTAACTCAGTTCCCTCACTGAAGAGTTTGTTTTATTTAGTCTTTAATAAAGGAGCCCAAAGAATCAAGGCTGTCCAATCACTAACTAGCTGTCAGGTTAATTGCTGTTTCCTGCTGCTTTCGGTGGGTGGGGCTGCCCCAGACCATGTGATAATTTTTTTCCTGTTCAGTTTGCTGCAGCAGATCCCGGAGATGTTCGCTGACACGAGGGAGACAGAGACTGTTTTCGGGCCGGTTATCCAGGCAGGGCTCGAGGCCCTGAAGGTAAGGGGAGCCATGTCTGCCGCAAGCGAGCTGGGATCCTCTCCGCCCGCCGCGAGCGAGCTGGGATCCTCTCCCCCCGCCGCGAGCGAGCTGGGAGCGCTAAACCACATGCGGTCACCCCTCTGCAGGCGGCAGACTGTGCCGGGAGGCTCTTCATCTTCCACTCCACCCTGCCCATTGCTGAGGCCCCCGGCAAACTGAAGAACAGGGAGGACAAGAAGCTTGTGGGAACCGACAAGGAGAAGGTGCATCCACAGTTGGAGCTAGGGGCGTGGGGTGAAGGTCACCGATGTTCAGGGGACGGAGCCTGGTGGTCATGTGCTCCGTGTCAGGGGGTTTGGGGAGTTTTGAAGCCCTGTCAGTTGGAAGTGGATTGTGATTACTGGGACATTGGATTAATTTTTTTCATTCCCCCCCTCAGTCCCTGTTTCAGCCACAAGTGAGTTTCTATGGAAACCTGGCAAAGGAGTGTGTAGCACAGGGCTGCTGTGTGGACCTCTTCCTCTTCCCCAACCAGTACGTGGATGTGGCCACTCTGGGGGCGGTGCCCTGCTCCACCGGGGGCTCTGTGTATAAGTACACCCACTTCCAGGTAACACACCCGCGTCCCGCTTATGGGCCCGTCTGAATGGCCACCCCCCAGTAGGGCGTGGCAGAGCTGAGCACCCATGCATGTGGTCAGCAGGCGCAGACGGACCACGACCGCTTCCTCAACGACCTGCGGCGGGATGTCAAAAAGCAGATGGGCTTCGACGCCATCATGAGGGTGCGCACGAGTACAGGTGAGTCAGCACCTGATCTCGAGAGCACATGGCCATAATAGTGAACCGTGGGATTGCCCTCACGTGACCCCCCCACCCCCCCCAGGAATCCGAGCCACCGACTTCTTCGGCTCCTTCTACATGAGCAACACCACGGATGTGGAGCTGGCCGGCCTG